>JAZGTK010002330.1:0-29062 GCA_036877625.1 Ambastaia sidthimunki | reverse complement strand
AAATTAAAAATACAATGTCCTTTAGGCTCCGGAAAGCACACTGTTCTAATGAAATAATCCTAAACACGTGCTATAGTAAGTTTGTGACATTTGGCAGCCATAAATAAGTCAAGAGATAATAGCCCAAACATGTTAAAAAATATCCCTGCGTGTTTGACAAAATGACTACACAGAAACGGAGCCGGTTGTGACGGCTGTGTGTTTATCATTCACGAGGGCAGTCAGAAAGCCGAGACCCAAACTTTAAACCTAAACTAATTCAATTACACTGCGCCCTGGGTCACAGCGAATCTAATCAGCATCAATAACCCTCAGACTTCACTTTTACTGAGACTATATGTGCGAAAAAGAAGAATCATAAAATACTGAAAACTGCATGATTCAACATTTTATGCATTTTATACCTTAAACTACGTAAAATTTGACAGGCGCTTAAGAATTTATAAAACAAGCTGTTTGCACTTAAAAACTTCCGGTAATATAAATTAAAAAAGAAAAGAAAACTCCTTTTAAAGGGAACCACAAGAAAAATATTAAATAAATAGATCCAATAAATTTAAAAAAAAGATAAAAACTCAAATAATTAAGACAGTAACTTATGCAATAATAAAACAGATCTAAATGAAATATATGTTTCTTATTGACATAGCAGACACAGAAAACACCTATTAAATTCTGACTAAGGCTAAAAAAGTGGGAACATTTGCTTAATAAATCAACGATGAACTCAAAAACATTAACAACGATATCAAATAATTATTTGTCAATGTTATTATCATCATTACTAACAGTGAAGGAAAATATTCGTGGTTGTAATGGCCATCTGAAGTTTATTACAGCTACAAGCAACAAACTGATGCGGTGCAGAAATTTAATGACGCTTGTATTTCTTTATTATTAAGTCAAGGATTTGGTTGTGGTGGTAAGAATGACCATCTTTAAAAATACAGTCATTATTAGAAGCATTTAGCGTAAGAAAGAACTTTAATAAGCATCGAAAATATGTGCTTGTTTAATTTTATAAGACTAAACCTGTTTTATGACGCCCTTTATTTTCTTACTAAAGTTTTCTGAAAACATTCACTTGCGTAGATTATATTTAATTTAAATAAGTAATAATTGTTATATAAATTGTTATATAAAAATAATAATTTAATCGAGACATTACAAAGCCATTCTAAATCACATTCAGTGTTCATATTTGTATATATTATTTTTAAAACATGAATGCACTTTTATCGGATTATACGCAGCTATTTTACTCCGCTGTAGTTTTACAGCCACTTTAAAGACTGTTTTGGACAGAGTCCTACATCATGAGCTTGCTAGATCTTTTTAAGCATTTCAAATGTGTAATTATGGTAAGTTTGTCCTTTTGCCCAGCTTTGCTGTTTTTCATATAGCAAACTAACGCAGTCGTGTTTTACTGTTAACTTGGCTTGGTGATAACGCATCAAAGTTATTGCATGGGCTGTGCAAAACTCACAAGAAATTAGATGTCACACGTTGTTAAAGTGACTCACTATTTAACTAACCTAAAGCGATGCATCGAGTTGTAGGGCGTGTGGTCAGGCCAAGACGTTTGGATCTGTATGTAAAGCAAAATGGTTTACATGGGTAAAATTTTGATTGCATGGCCTAATTAGTTTTTGGTCGAAATCTACAAATTTATATTTGACTCTCTAAAAATGTTGACTGTTTCTTCGGTTCTTTTAAAACTTTGCATTAACATTATATCGCTAGTGTGGCATTTTTAAGCATTTTCAAAAAGTGGCTTTTTGAAATGAACAAGAGTGAGTCGCAAACTTAATGCGAATCTCTTCTTTACAACTGTCTACACTTAACAAAAACAACAGGAAGTTTTATGAGGTGACATGAAAGATTTCCATGTACGCACAAGATCTTGCTAAATGTTTATTCACTTGTATAACTTAATGACGACAATAAGTGGATGTTTTAAATCAACAAAGACTCAAAACTCGTTGTCAAACCTACTACGTTAAACAAATAAATTAGTGTTGAAGGTAATGGCCAATACTGTAATAATAAAGGATGAATAGTTTCTGTACAGAAAATTTGGGAAAGCCAAAATAATGGTCTTTAATTTAAACAACACTAAATACTCATCATTGTATTTGTTGAACCACTCAGACTGTTTAATTGTCTGAACGTACAACAGGTTTAATAAGAAAACTGTCCAGTGTTTGCAAACTACCTGACAACAGAGATTTCAATGGTAAGTGCAGGTCGTCTCGTGTGAATGTATGTCAGTTCAGACTAAAAAAGGCCCATATAGGTTTAAGAAGTGAAATAAGGGCTAATTTCCTTAATGCCAATTTACAAACAACAGACAAATTAACGATAATTAAGTATCATAAAACTAACACGATGAAATTGATACAAATATATTATATATAAGTCTAGCAAATGTATTGTGTCACTGTGTCATCTTAGCAGAATAACCTGATATCGAAGGAAAGAGTTTTAAAATCGTACGAGTCTAACACTGAAAACAATTTTGTTTAGGAGACATACAACATAAATCCGCATTGGAACATAAACCGGTTCTTTGTTGTTGGATTTGGTCGTCAGTTTTAAAACCATTGCGAATCATCCAATAAATCGCTCTCTGTTTCCCTTCACAAATCCTAATTACATTAATGTCATGTGTTAAGTCCCCTCGTATCTTTCCGACAAAACATTTTTTCTTCTTTCTTTGCAAAGGTCTGACCTCACGCATTCATTTTCATCTACATAATAAACCGAGGAGAGATCTCGACTTATATTCCGAGGTCTATACAGAGGAGATCTGGGCTGCATCTTCATAAGACGCATTTTTGTTACTCCTCTAACATTAAGAGAGCTTTTTAGCATTCGGTTTGCTATCCGTTTCTGGAAAACATCAGACTCATTTTATAACCAAACCCAGCTGCTGGGCAAGTCCATGCGTGCGTGTGTGAGCGCGTATTGCTTTGTATTTGGAAGAGGGAGCGAGTGTGAGACTATCTGATCGGTTCCCTCTCCAAAAGGAAGAGGAAAAAAACTTTGGACGTCTTTTTTGCGCTGAAACTTTTTTTAGGGATGAACGCCGAGACGTGCGTTTCATACTGCGACATGACATCCATGGATTCGTATTATAGCCCGTCTGTACCGCAAGGCAGGGATCACCAAGCGAACCCGTTTAGGACATTCCAAGCGAGTGACACCAAATACAGCCCTGCTTTCCTGACCAACAAAGGTCAGGCGTACGGGGAAAAGTCTCGGAGTCCGTTCCAGCAAGAATGCCACTCATTGGATGGCACTGCTGGGGAAGGCACCTTTAACAAATACCACCTCTTTATGCAGAGGTCCTCCTGCAAAACTCCCCCAGACAGCGGCAAACTCCAACAGGAAAGCGAACGCAACGGTGGGCTCGTCGCCTGTTATGGTGAGTTTCAAAAAGTATTTGTGAACTTTTTACTTTTTACAAGTTTGGCGCAAGATGTTTGTTGTTCAGCATTTAAAACGTATAAATGCGCAAGAAAAACTAGTTCTTTTGGAGAGCGCACTTTTTAACTGGAATGACATATCTCCAAGACATCATCATCTGGAAATCCCTTAGACCAAATGTTTTAAATGCATTACGTTTTTTGCATGAACCGAATTGAAATCTATCTCAATTTATATGGCTAGAGAGGCGATTATGCATATCTGTAATATTTACCAAGCAAATGCAACGGACTTCACAAATTATTACCAATATAACTGGCTCGTCTATTACAGTAACACAATTAGGTGGAGGCACAACCTCCCGGACTATTCAATTTTACCTTTGAAGACGGAATTAAATTATATTTAATGCGATAAGCGGAATTACAATCCTTAATATTGGATCTGAATCGGACAATTTAATTATCACGTTTTCGAAAGGGAACGGCAACTCATTTTATATGGTTTACAAGTTATCAACAGCACGTTAAATATTTTGACATTTTATCTCGCTTAGGCCTGAACGATTGCAGGCTCGGATCTATATACTTATGTGAAAACCTCAACAAAGCCAACGTTGTGGAAATATTTCAACTCCTTTGCACACACAGGAAATGAAGTTGTGTCCTATTTACAAACAAAAGACGCTAAACCGAGTTAAAAAGTAACTATGAAAATCTCTATGTGGAAATCAGAGACTCTGCGCTGAAAACTTAACTTGTTGACTAAATGAAAAGAGAAAAAAATAGAATTAAGTATTGAATAACGGGTACCATGTATTGTGATTATTTATGCCTTAAAACAGATTATGTACAGTCCTCACTGCTATAAACGTATCGCCAAAAATGTATTTCTTTCAACACATGCCAGCAACTTGCAAGTGGATGATGCGAGTGTAAGAGGATGGAAACGGACCCTGGGGGCTTGTTGTGAAGCAGGAAAACAGAAAAGATCAGAAATGGTCATAAGTTACTTTAAAAAACTTGGTAAAACTTGGGGCAATTTTTCACGTGTTCATCTCTGACGTGATACTATGCATTTAACAACAATACCAAAAGTGACCATATTACCTTAATATAAAAAAGAGAGTGAGAAAAAAACATTTAAAAGACTACATCCGGATACGAAAGCCAAAACTATCCGTCACGCACAAACTGCGTGTGTACATGTCTCCGGCAAATATTTGTTTTTCACAAATTCACACATTTTTAAACTCACATTAATGACCTTGAGATTAAACGAGAATTTTATCAAATAAATAACAAGATGGCAAACAGCCTAAAATGTCTTTATGTTGGGCGAAATTGCAGATGTTTATAAGAGATCTGTTAAAAACAGGCTTAAATAATCAATACGCAAGTCATTTATAATGCATTGTGTTCCGAAAATATATGCCCATTAAAAAACAAACACACACTACTGACAGAGTATTTCTGTGCAAAAATAATACAAATAGTAAACAAACGATGATAAACAAATCCAAGTCCATTTAAAACACAATTCGCATTTCATATGTTATATGTTTTTATTTTAAAGATTCCTGAAGCGAGTCTGATAGCGCAATAAATCTTCCGACATCTCTTGATAAATTATTTAAAGACGGCAACGAAAAAAAACATGCAATATAACTATTAATTTGCATTTTAATTTGTTAGAAAGAGCAAATACACAGTGGGAAATTATGTATTAACCTGATGCCTATACATTGCAAAAAAATGATTTATATATAAACGTCTCACAGTTCTCGCCAAACAATTCAACATTTCAGTCGCTGTCAGCTTGCAAAACACCTTAAAACAAGACACAATTACTGACAAAAACGCGTGATGCCACAACATATAGACATAAAATACATTTAATAACGAGCTGTTGTGCAAAGGTTATCAAATAAAAGTGCTGTTAATCTAAACCTCCATGATGGAAACCACAACCACAATGTCCATAAGAGTCGATTCACAGGAAATTACAAAATACTGTCTTACACTGAAAACTGAAAAGTAAGTAACAGCCTATCAAATAAGTCGCTTTAACTGCCAGTCAAATACAAGCTGGTGATAAACGGGAACAACATATTAACATGCAGGTAACATTGTACCTATATAAAATGTATATACTAGACGTTAAATTGGACCATAAACAGTTCTGAATATAAGGATGTTCTTACACAAGCTCCATAAGAAGTAGAAGATAAATTAATGTATGCATGTATGTATCTTAATCTGAAATCTGTTATGTGTAACAGGCTATAATTTAATATTTGGTCATGTAATTAAAGTGGTACGTATAAAAGAAATAAATAATATTTAATAAATAAGTAATACAAAAGTTTCCAAATAATATTGCACTATAGTGGAGTAACGTTTTTCGCTTTTGTATGTTGTTGTTTACTGATAAATAACTTTAATGGCCACAGTGTCACAAATGATGTCTTTAAAAATAAACCGTCTGTTGTAAATAACTAGGGGTGTATATGCAGATTATAGCTATGCGTCCAAACTCAGACAATAATAATCGTGCGAATGCGATTTTAAGAAAATCTGTCGAAAAAATGTCTTTCGTTCAGAGGGATGTCTTAAAAAATGCGATATATGCATGAATCGCTCTAATTGATATAAAGATTTGTATACGTTCTGAACAACTGACTTAAATTGAAAACATATTTCCATCTATTTATTCATATAGCTACACAGGAGACCGGATTTATGACTGTTTATGTGCTGTATTTACGATACCATTACATTTGCAACAGACATAACGTGCAACTGTTCCACACACAATCACAAACGCAGTCACACGCGTTTAACTCTTGAGACGCAAAATTAGGAGCAACAACATCGAAGCATCAGGACAATAAGGATTGCGATTAACAAACAGAAAAACATTTCATTACTCAGACATGCATTGTTAAAACGGCTTGTTAAAGCAGCTATACGATCAGTCCTGAAGAACAAAATAATTGCAGCACAACACAGTGAAAAATTCAACCTTCAAACACGTCCTTCCAAAGAGGCCAAAGCGAATGTTTGCGTAAGACTGTTTTGTGTTTAAACAGTTTTATGAAGTGCGACGCTTAAAGACGAATGAAAACATCAGTGAAAAATAAATAATTGCTTCTAATTAGCGCAGAAAACTTCCCAGAAACAAGCGTTTAATTCCACATAATAGGGCTGCAGTCAGAGGCCACAATCACAACATATTCATGTCGTCTTCTCTGCGTGGTCATTTTTGTGTTAAAGAGACTGTGGGGTTCTTCAAAACAGCCCCTTCTTTGTGTTCATTACTGAAAGTCCTCTATTACCTAAGACTAAAACTAGAACGGGCTTTAAAAGATCATCTTCAGGTCAGATTAGCCCCTGTTTATCATTCCTCTACAAGACAAAACCAAATGTGAAAGATATAATGATTTTGTGCAACCTCCACAGACACGTCTCAACAAATACACAACATGCCACAATCACAGAATTTAGATTTCACTGGAGTTGTTGATAGAAGAGATCACACAAACTTTGGTAAATATCAACATCAAGGCACAAATTAAACATGGAAGATGTAAGTGTCTGTTTTAGATAAAGCACTGAAGAACAAGATATTTGAAGCTTCAGCTTTATAGAGCTTTGATGCACAACATGTTTCTCTATAAGTTAAGATTGCTCATATGTATCTTGTGGCTTTGAAGACACAAACTTCTTAATAGCAGCTGGTGGTATTTTAAGTCCTTGCTCAAAGTATTCAAACAAACATAATTCATGTTTTTAGAATGAATTTAACTACAAACCACAGTCACAGTTCATCACAGACTTACTTGACATTATTTTCATTAAAACAGTGTAAAGTCATTTCAGTAAAGTTGTACTTGAAAAATGTTTAGTAACTGAATTAAATACCAGTAATTCTTGTGACGTTTTTTTTATCAGACGCCTAAATGTTTTCATCTGTTCTCCCTGCAAACGTTTTCCATTTGAAATGCTCTAAATCAAACTGTTTTTATGAGCATTTGGTCAGTATGATGAACAACTATATGAAACGAAGTAGCTAAACTACAAATCTATAACAAGCAGGATGCAAAAACCTTTTTCTGTTGCAACTTAAACACTGCAGGAGTTACAAAAGAAAGATTCTGACAGTTTTTTGAACAATTAAAATCAGTTCAAAAAAAGCTTTTTTCTAGTCCCTTTGATATACACAAGATTTTGAGATTTCATGCTGAATTATTGTTCTGTAATTAATCTAGAGAATTATCACTTACAAAACACTTTCTACATGCACATCAGAACAAAGTTATTCTATCGTTTGAATTCTTTATATAGACTTATAGTTTTGAATGTGATGTTTTTTTAGTTTTTGAGTATGCTGCCCAACTGTAAAACTTGCCATATTGAAATCAAAAAGTTGTATTTAAATCCTAAACTATATACTTTGCAGGAGATGAGGCCATTGGTCTGATCGTACAGCTTCAACCAATTACAAATAAGAACCACTTTAATTCTGGATACAGTATAATTGGACCAAGTCACAAAGGTCCTCTAGAACCTGAGCTATAAAGGTGCATTTCTGTAGTCTGTTGATCTAAGGAGACATGACAAGGACTGAAGATCATTTTACCACTTAGCTCAAAAATTGGCTTTACAATTGCCTAAAGTCTCAGTCTGTTTGCTTGAACAGCAGGCTGGCGGTCGGCTTCAAAGACCAGGCCTCTATTTAAACAGCACATGATCAAACCCCACCAGCTTCCCTTCAATGCTTTCTCAACTATTAACAAATGGTTGAGCACTTAAGCAAAAGTATAGAATCATTTTAAAACAAATCTACGTGGATTTTTTAACATTCAGTGGCACATAATAAATTAAAAACAGGAGATGTATTTTGACATATAGCTATGTTTTGTGCATTAATTTTTTTCTTTACAAAGACTGTAATGTTCATGACCTTTTACTGTTAGGTTGGCCTTTTCAGTCCATCTTTTTTAACATTACCTTACAAGACAGTGATTAGTTTGTTTTTTATAGCATTCCATAGTTCCTGTTAAATACAGCATCGCTCCAGTGTGGTTTCTAATGCCATCCAGAAGAATTTTCCTGACGGCTGGGAAAATGCAACTGTTAAACAAACAAAACAGAATAAGAGCAGTAGCATTTGCTACAAATTCAGAGAGGTTTAATTCCATAATCCCTGCCTCAAATGATCTCCAATGTTTAGAAAAATGTGATATATTCCCAAAGAAAAGCCACCACCAAATTCACCAAAACGCTACACTTACAAAGTATTCCAACCCCCTGTATTTTTCTCAAAACCGCCACATCTGATCTCATCGTAATCATAATTGTGGGAAAGGCAGCAACCAAACCAAAGCCAAAAACCAGCCAACATTTTAGCTCTATGTAGTACGACACCTCCTGTTTCCCTCTGTAGACTGCATGCGGACTCTAACTACTGCTGACAAACCTATCCTGAGGTTTAAGCAATCTCGAGTTTAAACAGTTTTATCCTGAAGCTCAAAGAGAGCTGGAGGAGCTGGATGAGACGTGATTTACGGCAAGAAGAAGCTTTAAGGAAATGCTGTGTTTTCAATGTGTGCTTTTGGCTGCGGCCTGCTGGGATAAATCGTCCTTCAGGACCAGCTGTGTGTTTGGACTTTACTGTGGACACCTATCAGATTCTCACTACCGGGTTTTTTCCATCAGCCCCAGCTGAGTTGTAGCTCTTCTTCTATAACAACTGCCATCTTTTGAGATGTTTTGAGGGTCGTGTGCTTCGCCCCGAACTCAGAACCGAGCACAGGAATGCGAGGTGACCCCTAAAACATACAGCAAGTTAAAAGCAGACGACAAATCTAGTGGTTAGGTCGCACTGCCTTCCAAATTGTGCCTTAATAACTCGGGCCGCTGTCATCACATCTGCCTCAGAGTACACGATTTGCTTCGGTTTGCAAAAGGCTGCGTAAGCCGACGTTTACTAATGAGGCTCCTTCTCTGCTCATATCTTGTGGTGTCACGCTCACAATCACCAATAAAAAAAACTTACCATTTCCATATGCCACCAGCCAGAGTCACCCTGCACATCACAACCTATCCGTCTTTCAGCCTAACGTCGCCGTGTCCATCTGCAGGAGCCTGAAATAATTAGACAGTGGATGGGGAGATCAGATTCCTGGCTTGGCTTCAGAGCACGTAGCTGCCTGTTACAATTCAACCCATATTTTAAGAACAGAAAACAAACTTAATTACAGATACAAAAGCTTAGATGAGCAAACAGTCTTTCCAAATTTCCTTCACTCTAATGAAGATTAAACACAGTCTACACATGCACTTCTTATTTACGCATTTTAATTTCTAAGCATTTTACCGGCTTCAGAATATTTCAACCATTAACCCTTCACAGGGATCCCAGGTCGCCTAATTTACAGCTTTCCTTTAATTTGCCTGTTGCTGACCCTACCAATCAGATTCAATGGGAAATCACGGAGGACGTCCCACTGTTTTACAGCTAGTTAAATTACACTTTGATGTGTTTCTTCGTTTTCGGCTGCCACTAAACGACTGCCCCTCGTAAAGATGTGACCCTCGCTAACTCACGGGTCGAGCGCCGACATCCTACAAAGTAAGAGGCCACTGGCGTCTCTCGTGGAAGTTAAGGCACCTTTGTGGAGGGAGAGGTCTGGAACTTTCACGCGAGCCATTCATGCATATTTTATGAAAATATAGAGCGGTGCCCTTTACCTGGGATTTATAGGAGGCATCGAATGCGACCCATTTGAAGATATTTTCAAAGGTAAAACTAGATGTTGTAAAGAGGTTTACAGGCCCCGTTCCTGCAATGCACACAGGTGTGAATCCACTCAGGTTAAAAAGCCAATTAGTCCTTTTCCTGAACTTCACCATCTCCTAACCTAAAACTGAACTTCTAACCTAATACTAAACGTGTTTAGATCAGAGATCTTTCATGGGTTTAAATTATTTATAAATGATATAATTGCTAGATCACTGCCATAGTTTTACAAGCAAACAAAATAACTAAAATAAAATAGCCTGCAAGCTTTCCTGAGTATGAAACAAAATAATTACAGTATTAAAATAATATTGAAATAATTAAAATAATTTCAATGAAGTTACATACTATTGCAGGCAAAGACATAAAAATCAGCTTCAATCATTAAAGCATTTTACTCAGAAACATTGTTCTAAAATTGTTTTATTTTCATCTGTGGAATCTGTTTTTCTAAAGCTCTGTATGACCTCATAAATCTCCCGTTCATGTTAACAATATAACGCAGACAGCAGAACCACGATCAGCGTCACTCTTTGGTTGCAATCTTCAACCTCTACCCCCTTCAGAGTTCAAGCCTAAAACCTTCCATTCTAAAAGAAACATTTAGCCTTGAGATTTCTTGCCTAGATAAAGGTCATGTTACACATCCATATGGTGGAACCACAGGGGCACCCAAATCTCTGCTCACACTAAGCGGCAGTGAATCTGGATTGAATCTGGATTACAGAGAATCTGGATTGAACCCTTCGTGGATTGTGAAACTGTCACAATACCCCAGGTCTGCCAAAAGCCATCGGTGACACATGGTATAAACAAAAACCTTTGATCGTCGGGCCCGGATTTCAAACAGGCTGTCAGCTTTTTCGTGTGGGGGCAAGAGGCGTGAGGCACAAGCTGAAAATATTTATGTTCGACTAAATATGCCGCTCCCACTTGCTTAACACAAAGTGTCAGTCCTCGGCAAGAGGCAATGTGGGAGCCATTATACCCCCAGGCCTGGCTCCATGTCTGTCATGCTTGAGGCCTGAAGAAGGCCAATGGTGAGACAACTGAAAGACTGGGGGAAATATACAACCTGATATGCGGTCAGGACCAGGAGCGATCCCCTAAGTTGTATATGACAAAAAGTCAAAAGCTGCTATATGTACTTAGCCAAGGGTCTCTGCTTTTCTGAAAACCTAAGCAGCTGGAGGCAAACAACCACCTCAACCAAAACACAATTTATAGTTTTATGAGCAACACTGCTGGTTTCATTGTACAGTTTATGATGCCTCAGGACGTTATTTTCATAGTCCACTTTAGATATTTTACTTAACTATAAGTAACTTAGCAACTACTTGTCAACTACTAGTCATTAGAATAAATCTCTAACATTAACTTTAACTCTAAACTAACAGCCTACTAATACGCTAATGAGAGTTAGTCGACATGCATTTGCAAGTTAATTAGTTAGTTAAGACGTACTTTCAAAATGAATTAGTAAGTGAAATATTTGGTTAGTAGAATGTCTAAAGTGGACTATCAGAACAAAGTGTAAACAATGTTTTTTCTCTTGACAGACAGCAGACCTCACACCAGATTTATAAACCCACAACTATTAGTTTTACAGTCTTAAAGATGGTTATTAACAACTAAAAAAGTATGTGATTGGTCAGTTGGTACTAACACGCCCTTCCTTGCACGTTACCCAACATGGCTTCATATAGGCCATACGCAGCACTGTGCAAACCACGCGTGCAGTTAGCATTAACACCTGTGCTTTCCAGCTTAAATTCGAGAAGGCTTTAATCGAACTGCTCGCATTCAAAAAGCAACACGTGTGAAAACTGCATCACTCAAAATAACTCTGAGGTAAAATAAGACATTCTGCACGGTGTCACCGCTGGCTCACATCAGAGAACGTTCCCAACGAAACTCTAATCCAGCTTTACACCCCATTCCTCCCAGAGGCAGGAACGCAGAAGTTCTGCCAAAACGTTCCTCAGTTTTGAAGGTGTTATGACTTCAGTGTGCAGTTTCAGTTGTTAGCACATCCACTGAGCACGGACAGGTGATGTCTCTAAGAATTTACTGAAACTCTTCATTTATCGGAGGAAATTTACGACCAGCACACTGACTGGGGTTTTACAGCTGAGCTGCTGTGTGTTTTCAGTGGCTTGACACAGAAAATTACCACCTCGGAGACTTGTAGCTGGGCTAGCGTGGCCTCAAGCTTCATTTTGCACCCTCGCCACAGACCGTGTGTGTCTGAAGTTCTGCCTCTCATGCAGGGCTGCAGTCTTTGGTTTGTGCCCGGGCACAAAGGCGGGAAACCTGTAATTTTCTATCAGTGTGTGATTATAGGCGATTACAGGCCGGGTGTGTGTTTCACATGAGCAGCTGAGACTGACAGCTGTTAAAGACTTTCATTCCACACACTGAACAAACCCAATACAGAAATACTTACAATATTCTGATTAAAAACCTATGAAAGACAACACCACAAACTACACTTACACACTAACATTACTGTATACATAATTTCTTTATACACAAACGGCCAATTAAAAAAACATATGCAAGTTTGAAATAACCGCATCCGGTTTGTTGTTTTTTATTAACAATAGATTTGTTACCATAAAAATTTACTTAATTTTCCAACACTTTATAATTTTTAAAAAACAAATACTGCTAGGCAAAATAATAGTTAATTAACATTAAGTTCATTTATGTATTTTCATCTAATCTAAAGGTTTCAGCACATGAACTATTATCATTTTAAAAGTGTCTTCACTTCAGATATCTGACCTCTGAAGACCACCGGTGCCAGTTCATACTACAAATGATGCTTCAATATACTGTTTAACACACATCACTACCTTAATAAATCTCTTTTCTGATTCACATAGTGATCTTTCTATTGTTTTTTACACACAGGTAAAGAGAGCACAGGGCTGACAGATTCCGAGTTGCAGCCAAACAGTGACCCCGCAGGGATGGATGGCAGCTACCTCAGCGTGAAGGAGTCGGAAGTGAAGAGCCCTCGGGAAGAGCCGAACTCAGAGCTGGCTTCTCCGCTGGACAAGGGTGAGGGGGAGAGCAACAAGGGCAAGAAACGACGCAACCGTACCACCTTCACGAGCTACCAGCTGGAGGAGCTGGAGAAGGTCTTTCAGAAGACACACTACCCTGATGTATACGCCCGAGAGCAGCTCGCGCTGAGGACTGACCTGACAGAAGCTCGGGTGCAGGTGCGAGCCTTTTAAATTCCATACATTCATTATCACATTCAACTCCATGTTTTCAATAACCTTTAAGCAGGTCTAGATTAACTCTGGATTAGTTTTATCTACTAATTCTAACCCTGGAATCAAATAAAAAACGATTTCAGAAAGGCTAGCATACTAGTTTTGAAAGCATAAGATCCCGCCCTCCCTTCAGAATGATCTCCAAAGCCACGTTCCCTCCAATAGTTCACACAGGCATAAAAATACAAACTTTGACAGGCAAGTAGGACATCCTATCATGTTTGGATGAACATTTTATGGTCCTGTGTCTATACATATTACATATTGATATAAATATACTCAGACCACTTTACTCAGTTATTGCTATCAGGATGTGAAGAGACTTTTAACCTGCATAACAAAAAATGTTTCTCAAGTAAAATCACCTACCCTGCTTTAAATGTAAACATAAGATATAAAGCAAAGGTTGACTTTAGGCTGGCTGTCCTGAGAGAAAATGAGGTTTAGGATGAGATGTTGTAGGGTCTGTTTTGATCCTGAACATCAGACACAAACCCAGCTGCTTTATCATCATACTGAGCCTGGGTCTGGAAAACCAGAACCTTTGTTTGACCCACCCCACATTTGCATATAATCCTCCAACACTACAGCTGCATTCCTGCACTGCCAGACTGACTGAAAATCCTTTACCAAAACCCAAATGTTCGCTTTACTCAGAAGCCCTGGATTTACACTGTTTGTCTTTCATTAACGTCGCGCTCAGGAAAGAATGTGTCCCTCTCTGCCCTCAAGGGTAGGTGAGATATCTGACCTGAAGCTCCATCACATAGACTGAGCTGCTTATAGCCTATAAACCTGCTAAAACCTGACAGACAGACAGACAGACACATATGCTCTGAAATGTTACACAATGGTACTAATGTGCTGGCTGAGTTTAAGTCTAAGTTTTAAGCCTTGACTTTTTTTTAACCCAGCCTCATTTCCTGTTGCTTCTTCACTCTTCTGTTTGATTACAAAAATTCTTTATTTAAAGCTGCAATCTATAACTTCCGCCTCTCTACCGCCATCTCTGTTTGAACCAAAAAACTGCAGTTTTCTTTTCATTACTTGTGTTAAAGTCAAATGAAGCCAAACTGATACTTCCAGAGAAATCATTCAATGCAACAGCGCAATGCAACAACTACCGTATAAAAACACAACACAATTTATACTAAATATATTTTTGTGATATGAAATATAATATATAATAAATAGTTATGAAATTGGTGTTTTCCAATCATTACAGTCTTGAAATGTAAAACTGTGAGAGCGTAACAAAAAAGGGCCGATTCTGAGGCAGAAGTGCGTCTGAGTGACAGCAGAGACAGGCCATCTATCCCCAAAAGCTACTCTTGACTTCAAAGCAACTCCTTCCTCCGCTGAGTCTCCTTCAGTCTTTCTGCTCTCTCTCCCCTGGTGCTGGAACATAAATAAAGCTTCATAATAAACCTCTAAGCTGCTTTAGCTGTCAACGTCTTTACCAATTACTGTGTTACTAGCACACACGGAAAACACAGAGATTTTAAAAAGAAAGCAACAGTGCAAACAGATGCTGGCCAAAATGAATCTACGAGTTTATGTGGGCAGGTTTAAACTTGACCTCAGTGCCACTGCTGAAATGAAAGAATCATGAAAAAAACATTAAGAAGCTTTGTGCAGATCACATTCAACTGAACTAAAGCACCAAATAATCTTCCATTTAAAGTCCCTCTCTCTTAAAAGTGCATCACACCTCTGCACCATCTCATCAGTTTGAGAGAGGGCAGAAGATCTTTCTAACACACATGCACGGCTCTCTACAGGGTTGGTGGAGCAGATATGGAAAGCCATAGGCTTAGACATCAGGAAATTAAACATAGAATGAAAACAAACTCTATTTAAAACCTTATTTCATCTTTCTTTTCAATGTCCCAACTTCCCTACTGCTGATTCATGAAGAGGAAGACGGTCTGAGAAACCGTGCTCATGCAATTTTGTGTTCATGTGAAATTCGGTGCAAATCTGTGCAATTCAGAAAATAATGTTTTGTTTCTCCAGGCAGTTAAGCTCTACAAACATATGATGTGGAGGCAGGCGCATGCGTCCACTGGCGCATTAAATGCAAGCAGTTCTGGGGCGCTATCAGGTTACAGAAAGACAGGCTGACATCTTGCTGGCGATGCATGCAAAACACAAACTGACTGACCAAAGACTCATCCCCAGATCCAAGTTCAAGCTCTGTAACAAACGGAGATCGCAAGACAAAAGAAAAGTCTTCAATTGAAAAAAGTTTCCACTCCACAACTCAATAAACAGATTCAGTTCTAAACAGAGAGGAGATTAAAAGAATGCCATGTTGGCAGCTCTTCAGAATGCGAGCCATGAGAAATCACTTTACGATAATTTGTTCTTTAATTTTCAACCATCTATTCAGACAAACCAAATGCATATTTCTATAGCGAGACAAACCAAAACAGAAGAGCAAAGAATAAAATCAACAGATACAATCCAGCGCTGACTGTTTGTTAAGCTGTTGGGATGAAATAACAGGAGAACGAATCATTTTTCCATTTCCAAAAACGGAGCAGCTCCTAATCCATCAAAGCAGACGTGTGTGATGGAGGAGAAGTGACACGGTTCTCCGAGGCCTCTGGCCCCGGTGGGTTCCTGCTCTAACCCTCCCCACCCCCCACTGCTGCAATGTCTCTGATAGACGTGAAACTCAGAGGAGGCCATCACGATCTGTCAGCTCCCACAACATCAAACAACGGCCAGGTCCTACTGAACTTCTTCCAGGAAAACATGCTGAAAATAATATAGACCAGGGCTTTCCTACTTGAGCTTAAAGCTAAAGTGACAGGACTGAGTCTCCAGGCACCAGAAAATCTGCAACTGGAAATCTGATCCAAAATAAGTTATATTAGGTATTCACTGTTCGTACGATGTAACAACGGGAAGTTTTATAGAGTGATAATATAGCTTTTTTATAACTCACAGTCAATAAATCTCAAGGCCTGGTACCGTAAGGTCATTTTACCATTTCTAAAGCCATATTCTTACAATTAACAGCTGCTGTTGTCTTGCAGGTGTGGTTCCAAAACCGTAGAGCCAAATGGAGGAAGAGAGAGCGCTTTGGACAGATGCAGCAGGTCCGAACACATTTCTCCACGGCGTACGAGCTGCCTCTTCTCACCCGGCCTGAGAACTACGCCCAGGTAAAGTCCTGTCCTGAACATTATCTGAAACGAAGTAAAAATCAATTATCAGTAATGTTAAGTACTGAACACTGAGAATTTTAAACAAACAATTCCAAAGCCAATAGGAAGGAAGATCGGTGCACTACTGACAATTTTGGGAACATGAGGAAGCCACCTCCTGTGGCCGAGGGAAACATCCTCACCGGAGAGCCAGAAAGCCTCCTGGATTTATTATGAATATGTGGCCGGGTCGGAGGGCAGGGGTGGCTCTTCAGGAAGCGAGCCTGCATCTGTGGAATGCAGTTTTGCTCATATCTGGGGCATCTCCCTGAAAGAGCTTTCATCTCCCCGAACTGCCCCCCTCCCCTCCTCCTGCCCCGGAGCCCAGCACAGCTCTACAATTCACTCTGTGCTCCCCTCGCTCAGCAGAGGAGGTTTCTCTGGGTGTTGAAGGAGAGAACAGAGACAGGTTTCCTCCTCCACACCAGGCAAAGCTGCTCCCACTCAGTACAGGACCAGATGAATGTGTTTCAGCACTTGATAAATCTCCACACCGAGCACCATTGAGAATTCTGCAAGTCCGCCAATGCAATAACTCAAAGCAAGAGTTAGACTTGATAAACGCACACACGACTGTATGTTATATTAACGCTGTTCATGCAGAGATGCATGCACTACATCTCACCTTTCTTGCATGTGTTGCAGATCCAGAACCCGTCGTGGATAGGCAGCAGCAGTGCAGCGTCTCCGGTTCCGGGCTGCGTCGTTCCATGCGACTCGGTCAGTTCCTGCATGCCTCCTCATCCACACGCGGCTAGCGGAGTGTCCGACTTCTTAGGAGTGCCGGGATCTGGGGGTCACATGGGACAGACACACATGGGCGGCTTGTTTGGGAGTCCGGGCATGAGCACTGGAATCAATGGATATGATCTGAACATGGACCCCGACCGAAAGTCTTCCAGCATCGCAACACTGCGAATGAAAGCTAAAGAACACAGTGCAGCCATCTCTTGGGCTACATGACTGCCCCCAACGCCAGGACATCATCTCTGAAATCCTTCAACAAATGAACAGAGAACAAGGGCAAATGTGAACATCGGTTTGCCACCAAGACGTGATTTAAAGTGTGACCTGAAGACAAAGAGTGTGTGGATTAACAAAGAAAAAGAACGTGAAAGTCCAGAAAAACAGTAAGAAATAGGAGATAAAATCAAGAACCATAAAAATTCATCAAAATCGAGAACCTTCTGGCTTAAAAACAATAAAGAAAGCAGAAACTTGACTTTTGAAGGCATATGAAAGAAATAACGAAAAAACAAACAAATAGACAAGAAGAAAACAATAAATAAACTGCAACACTTGGATCCCATTTGTAAACACACGTAAATTAATCCAAACGCATCTGGCCTTTGTTTTTTTCAATCAAAACCTGTTAAATTTTTGTTCTGTCACAGATTCCTTCTCCAAATATGCCATCTTTATTTAAACAGTTTCAAAAGACAGTTTCTCACATTCTCTCAACCAGTTTAGCAATCATGCTTTCACACTAATCCCAATTATAAATGTGCAGGTTTACTATGTGCACTTATTTGGCACAAATGCCAAATATTTCCCCAACCTTTCCATTAAGGAAGAAAAAAGTTGCAAATGTTATTTTGAAGGTTTTAGGAACGTTTAAAACACCCAGTTTTTTAGAGCTACTATGTCTTCAAGCTCAATGTTCTGGCTATATGATATGGATGCTGTTGGAGCAGCTTGAATTTTGAGCTATGCTTCATTAGTTTTTCTGGCAGGAGTTCGCATTGCATCGCAAATGAATCTATTAATGTCAATCGGACTATTAAGTCCTCGGATTATGATTGGCTGGGAGAACTGCAGAGCTTTGTCATATAATCACCCTCATTGCCATGCGCTGAGGTGACAGAAATATAACCGAGCATCACTGCAAATACTTTTCAGGCTTTTTGCTTTTCCGGAGTCAGATTTAGATCAGGTAAAAGAAAGCTGTTTGAAATCTACAGCTGAATCTGATACGCTCGGTTCTTCAGAGGAGAACCATTTCTAATGTCTAAATGAGAACCATATTTCCTTCACTCTGGTGTGCAGCTTATCTGAATCTCTGGAGATATAAACATACACACAACTTTTCACTATCATACCAGAGCAGTGAGTTTACCTGCTTTGGGGGTCACAACATGGCATCCAGACATGGGTTTATACTCCATATCAGTTTCTGCTTTAGAAAGACAGAAAACAACACATCTATTTTACACTATGCAGATTTAAAAAAAAGCAAAAGTCACCTATTAAAAGAACATCAAAGGATAATTCTTAAAGCTGATTGGATATCACCTGCAGGAACATGATCAACTCAACGGCCTGGAGATTTGATCTGTAGGGTGTTGGGGCTTCCTGAAGTTTGAGCCGTGCTTCATTACTTTTTTGGCAGAAGTCGATCACTGAGCATCTCATCATCCGTCTTGCACCAACAGACATGCTGAAAAAGCAGCAATAACACGTTAGCACATCTCCATGACTTGCTTTCCAGCAGGAGAGAATTTGGCACTTGCTGCTACACCAACGGAAGAACTAGGGGAACTTCTCAAAGCTTCTCAAAGAACTTCTCAACACAGGTTCATTTGGACCACAGCAGCAGCTCAACCTGCAGCCCTCATGGAGAGCTTTGAGAAGTTCTCCTAGTTCTTGCGTTCTTGCTTTAGCCTTCAGGAAGTTGCTGAAGGGGTAAAGAGACTATAGTGTTCTGGGAAAGGACGATCCACACAGCTGTGTGCAAAACAAACACGCCTCGCACATGTTTCCCTTCAGCCGTTATAATCTTTTTAATTAACACCAAGACATCTGCGGAGAAGGATTCTGTGACAGAATAGCGCAGACTGTGCTCTCTGTTAGCTTATCTTTAACTTTGGGGAGCCAGGAAGGGTGTAGATGAAGCTCAGGTCAACACTACCATTTGCTTGTGGTACTGGTACACATACAGTGTTCAGATAAACAAGCTACACTGCTTACAGGTCACAATGGTTATAATATAAATCTGCAATCTATAACATTCGCCTCTCTGTCGCCATCTCTGTTTAAAACATGAAATTGCAGGTTACATATTTTTCTTTACATGTTAAAGTCAAATGAAGACAAACTGATATTTTCCAAGAAATTAAACCCAACAGCTCAAATTATACATCACGATTTTAAACTTATTGCAAATTGGGCAGATCAGTTTTTGAACACTGATCTGTCTTGTACCTGCTCAGCAACTGATTTGTGTTTCATTTTGAACCCCCAAAAAGTTACAGATTGCAGCTTAAATCTGAAACACTAATTCATCAAAAATGAAACATTAACTGTCAGACAGTATTTTGCCGGTGCCTATGAAATACACAGATGTTCTTATACTACTGAAGTCGGCATATTCAAGTACTAGAATAATATAATAACTTTGTTCTTTGAGTGGTTGCATGTATAGTTTTCTTTGTTGCATAATTTGAATTTCTTTCTCAAAAAAAAACCTTAGAGCCGTGTTTAACTTTTGTAAAATATACTTATTAGAAATATATTATTTTAAGTGTGACTGAGGTTGTTACATTTGGTTGTCGGGTGAGTTTGAGGATAAAAGCGACAAAAGCGTTTTGGTATGTAAATGAACCCAAAATTTCTGACGGCTTTAAGGTAAATGTGCGGCGTTTGAATAATTATTTGCTTTCAAGCTTGTTTATATTCTATATATATATTGTGTGATTTACAACAGTAAGTTATTGCACTTACAGACTTTGTGTTAATGATTTGAGTGGAATATCATTTAAAGTGTGTAGCCCATCCATCTGTGTAATCCGAGTACAAAATGTTCATCTTAAGGGCTGGTAAATTGTTTATGGTTCCTGTGGATTTTTAGATTTTTTTTGACATCCAAGAAACAAGCAACACAAGTTGTATATTTTGCATGAACTTGGGCTGAACAATCAAAGCCTGTGTTATGAGAGACAGCGTAACCACAAATTTCCGCAACTCGCAACTGACATCCAGATATATGTAGAAAGTTTAGCTTCAGGACACACTGCGCAGTTAGCATCTGTTCCCATACAACATCCATCTTGCATTAAAGCTGCAATCCCCAACTTTAGCCTCTCTACCGCCATCTCTGTTTAAAACATAAAATTGCAGGTTACTTTGTGCTTTTCCTTATGCATTAAGCCAAATCAACATTTCCTGGGAAATCAGACCCTACAGCTCAAATTATAAATCATTATTATTAACATATCGTTGTGCATTAGGGTAAAATGACAGTTTTAAGAACTGATCTATTGTGTACTTGCTCAAGCACTGATTTTTGTTCATT
Source organism: Ambastaia sidthimunki (assembly GCA_036877625.1). Classification (NCBI taxonomy): domain Eukaryota; kingdom Metazoa; phylum Chordata; class Actinopteri; order Cypriniformes; family Botiidae; genus Ambastaia; species Ambastaia sidthimunki. Next base: position 8,036 of record JAZGTK010002330.1, on the reverse strand, counting down.
TATAACCAAAAAGTTACGGATTGCAGCTTTTAGAGAATTACTGAATACACAAATCTCTAAATAGCTGGACACTTAAGACACTGTTGTGTGTTTTAACAAGGGTCTCAACTAACTGACTGAAAAGATTTGTTTAAAAATATTACAGGTGCTGGGTATTCTAATATGGATGTGTCATTTCATTTGATATTTTCTGTGTTTTTGTTTTTGTTTGTTTCTCTAAAACCAGAAGAATAAAAAAGAAAAACTAATTCAATTAAATATTGTTTGTGTAAATATAAATAACTGTATTTATAAATTATGCTGGGGCAGGGCCAGAAGCCTTAACCACTCCCCTCCAACAGTTAGTCTGCTGTGAGCTTTGAAACGCCTACATTTCTACAGCCAATCAATTCCCTGTGGAAAAAACAAGCCACACCCTTCATTTCTTGGTTTCACTTTGAACTACATAAGACTGAAGTCAGTTGCAACTTCAAGTTCATGCAAACTTTAAAGTAGACAAAAATGCTAAAGATGCTTAGGCCTCAACTTTGAATGCTCAGTTCTGATAAAAGTGTCTCTCACACACATTTAATAAAGTGGACAAATTTTGTATTTAGTCTTTCCAAGTCTTCTACGGCAGTGTCTCCTGGGCCATTTAAAGAGCTTTATGAAGCCGGGGGCCGCAGACAATCTGGCTCTCTGAGTGTAATTGCTCATTCAGTGACATTTCCAATATTGAACGTGTTGTTGAAACTTTCTTACCAGATTTTCACAGTCCTCATGCAGGAAGAGTCAGAACAGGAATTTCTTCTCACAAGTTCACGCTCCCCGTGGAGATGAAATGAATTTATCTCAGACTCCTGAACTTAAATCACTCACACATCTGCTCCTGGACCCGGACAACAGAAACAGCTGCGGGAAAGAATTCATCCAAACCCTACACAAATTCTGCACACCGCGGATGAGTACAAGTGTCGGAATACTTGAAGATTCAAAGTGAACAATTACTCAGTCAACATAGTAAATACACAAAAATGGGGTTTAATTTTTATTGATTATATTGTCTATTTAATAATTGTATTTAATGTCGTGATTTGCCTGAAGTTAGACGAGGGGTAACGTTGCACCAGTACCGTACGCAGCATCCAACACTGTATGAAGAAGATAAAGTGTACACAGAACAAAATGAAGACAACTTGTGTTAAACATGCAATGCTACAGGAGGCAAAAAACATGATGCGATGCAACTGCAGGTCTGATGCAACAATTAATAAGCAGCATAAATGTAACTTACTCCAATACCCACCAAGTACCTCCCAAACAACTCATTTATTTGTGTTTAGTACATCAACACTCAAGCATGAGCATCCCTACACTGAATATTTAAGATTTACCCATCGGTTTATTACGTTTAACAACTCTTAGTGTAAAAAAAGGCACAAAAAAACTGAAATACAGATACTTAAACTAGAATACCTTTTAAAGAAAGAGAAATTCTTTATAATATTCATCTGATAATGCAGTATGGCTCTCAGCTGTACCTAACTGTGTCTTTTTTTAAAAAAAGTGTCTTTTTCAGTACCTGCATTAATATGCAAGAAAATAGTCAACAAAGAGCTGAAATGAACAGGGAACATTTATATAAAACTCTTTTCTTCAGTAACATTCAAAATGGTCAGCAGAAGAACACAAAATGAAATGCCAAACCCAGCCTGTGTGACAGTTTTAAAAGCACTAACAGTAACTGTGCAAAAACAACCTATGGCCCCAAACATGTCAAATATACAAATCAACATACGCTACAATTTGTTCAGTTTGATATGATTTTCTTAAACTGTTTCTCCACTGTTTGTGCTGTGATACACCAGCTCTCACTTTCCTTACATATATAGTGTCATCCACTATGATAAGTCTTTCAAATAGAGAGACTCTGATCTGTCCTCACTGCATCTTCCAGTTTCAACAACTGTCCTCAAAAAGGAAACAGGATAATAAGTTATACATTACTTCAGTTCCCATCTCACTACCAGCAGAACAGAACTCCTCAAAAGTCATGGAAGAAGAAATGCAAAAATTCTGGAGTGCCTAAAATCTGATAAAAGAAATTTAAGTGTTGACTTTGGTGGTGTCACAGGCTGCCAATGTTGGGAAAACTTTTGAGTTTCTCTGGGAAGTCGTCCTTATAGAGCACGGGATCAGCTCGGTGTTCCACAACCTTCAGTGGCATCGTGCCGAACACGGAGGCGAACTTGTTTATGCACTCAGACCTGGAAAGGAAAAAGAAAGAGGCTGAAAGACGCACTGATGCACAAAGATGCCAACGAGCGATGGATGCAGACGGAAAATGTGAAACTTAACAACGGAAAAGTAAATAATGAATGCTGAAAAGAAACATTTAAGCACAGAACATAAACAATGGCCACAATGTTCCTCTAATCGTGAGATCAATGCACAGTGTAAAACAAGAAATGATCAGATGTAGAGAGGAGAAGTTTGTAGAGGCTACCAGTGAACACAAGTTTTTAGCATGCCTGACATTTTCAGAGCAGGAGTCTGTATTTATAATAACCAGAGGCAGAAACCCCTTAATCAATCTAAACACCATGACCCCCTCAAAGGGTTCATCAGTCAAACCAGCCCATGATTGGTTGCTACCACTCTATATTCACTACCAAGGTCAAACACTCTCATGCTGGCCGTTTTAGAGTACGCCAGACTCCTGCTTTAATTCCTCAAAAACAACCTGGAAGTATGAAAGCAATCATCAGGACCAATTACGCGTCAGCGGATGAGGAAACAGTTGTGATTTTCCAGGAAAATCAATTCAAGCCTTTCTGATACAAGCTTTGCATGATGCATACTTGAGTTGAAGGAAAGATTGAATTAATGGTTTGTGGTAAACCTCTGACAAAAACGAGAGTCACAGATCTCTGAGAAGGAACTTTTTTCTGAAGGTCCACTGAATTTAAATGTTTTGATCTGAAAGCACAGGACAGCATCTCTTGTGCAGAGCTACAATGGGCCAGTTGTTAGTAAAAACCCACAATGCTTTTCAGATGCAAGCAAAAGCCATGCCAGGGTCAGAATGCTGCCAGAACCCCCTTAACCCAACAGAACAGGAGTCAAGATTGTACTGCACCTCTCCACCATGTGTGTCTGGTCCAGAGACAAGCCGTCGATCGCTGTGCACTCCGGACACTTAAATTTCTTACGAGGAGTAACCTAGGAAAAAAGAGAGAAAGAGGAAAAAGAGATTAAATAAATAAATAAATACGAAAGACGAATATGACTAATATTCACTCTTTTTATTTATTTAAACAGATGTAACTATAATAACTATGTGAATTCGTTTGGCCACGATAATAGAGTAGTGAAAAATATGACATCGTGACAGCCCTAGTCACGACACACATTGCATATTAAAAAACAACAAAATTTTAATAATGAGCTGGGAATGCAATGATGGGTCTGTGAAGTGTGTTTGGGAACTCTGGTGGGAGGAGAAGGCCTGATGACAGGTCACATAAGTCAAACGTAACGAGAGAGCCAAGACGGCCATATCTGCCGCGCTCATTAAAAGAATGATGTACGACCCCCAGTGCCCCAGCCCTCCTCTTACAACACACACGACTGACACTCTGCAGTGGGGGCACGGGGCTGGAGCAGCGGGAGGTGTCGGTGATGTGGGATGTGTAGGAGAGAGGGTTCAGCGCATGAGTGACTGCAGGATGAAGGTGCCTCGGTGAGCTCAGAAAAACACGAGTGCACAGGAGAGCAGAGGTTAAGTCTCTGGCTTTAGAGGCTGAACAGCACCTGGACAGAGTTACTGTAGACTACACACTGTACAGGCCGGGGGAGAAGGGCGAAAGTGGACCTGCGTTCTTTTAGGAACATTTGCACATTCCGGAAGTCATAATGCTTAGAGTTCCGGGAACTTTTTTTTTGCTTTTCAAAATACGACTGACATAACAAAACCATGTTCTTTTTTAAAATGGCGAAATAATAAATTTTTGATATTACTATACTTTTATTTTCTCAATGTTAATCTAATGTAAAGTCTACAAGGCTTAAATTACTTTTGCACCTATCGTTGGTCATTTTCCAACCTTCTCTCTGACCTTTACGATTAAAGGGTCGTATTTTGCTCTGTAATCGCCCCCTTCTCTTGTAGCATGTGACGGCTTCATCATTTACATACTTGGTACATCACCTAATTTTATTTAAAAAAGCAAAGGAAAGTGTGTTTTCCAGCCTTTTTACAATAAAGACAGACAATAACCTTTATTGGGGCTTTTCCAGTGATGTTGGCCACAAGGAAGTTCATGGCAATGTCCTCACAGTTCATATGAGCATCCACCCAGTTCTTGATATCTCCAGGCATCTTATATGTGTACAGATAGTTGAAATACTGTAGAGGAAAAATAAAGTCAAAACATTCCTTCATGTTGACTTTTTGACCTTTTTTTTGACAACACAAAGAACATAACCAGCCATATTTGTGTGCCAGTAGAGCTGAGGAACCCTTTGAGGGCTGGACATCAGCAAAGGTTTTGAATTACAAGTTAGAAAACTTCTCATGATCTCTGAGGTCCATTCAGCCGAAAGAAACCTTGAGTGTTACGGTACCTTATGATAAAACGCAGCTCCAGTCAACACCATGGACACTTCATTGGTCCATTCCGATTCATATTTCCACTTGCCCATCTCATGGTCCCATAGGTGGAGTCTGCCGGGATATCCCACCAGCCTGTCTGGAAACTCACGCCATACCTACACACAAGCACACAAAACATGCCTGAGACATTATACAAGCCCATCACAATGCCCATACTGGATCAGTCAAAAACCAATATCTCTTCAAAAATGAGGGTCATTTCTCATAATACTGTCTTCAAAGGAGGATAAACCTTGGATATCTGAGGCTAACTTTATGTCCAATGGTTTGTTAATCCCAAAAATGACAGGCAGGCCTACAGCATATGATGTAGACATTATCCAGTGTCATTCCCGAGTGGCATAAGCAGCCTGTTTTTATAGCCAGGCAGCAATTTCTAAAGCTGTCTTCCATTTAATATAATTATCCATAAATTATGCTCCATTCTCTCAATGGTGCATAAATGCCTGCATGTGAGTTAAAGTCAAGCTCGTAGCCACAAACACTGCACTGCCTGTCCTGTCACCCTTCAAATATCAAACACCTAAGAAGAAAAAGTCTTTATTAAAACACAGACTTCAACTGTAAAGAATGCTTTGAGATGCCGAGCACAGAATTAGGCCACAGAGGATGGATCAAGAGTACAGCATCCCATGTGGGTTAAATTCTTAGTGGAAGTGACCCACACTGCAGACCGTAAACACACAGCATGGGGGCAGCTGGGGGTAAGGTGCCTTAAAGCATTCTCATACTACCTCGTATCCAAATTGCAGCTCATCCGAGGTCAACATGATGATGTCATCATCAATGGCCAGCACAGCTTCAGTCTCAATCTCATCAAACGGGAAGAAGCGGTTGCTGAGTTTGTTTTCTTTCGTGCGGACCACTTTAAGAGGTGCTGCAACTTTGGGCCACAGTGACTCTGTTGAGAGGAGAAAGAAAACAGTGAGATAATAATAATAATACACTGTCAAGTTTTCTTCTGGAGAAGATAAAAACCACAAGAGATGGCAACCACTGTGAAACAGAAAGTGTAGGTGGACAAATCCAAACAGATCACGGAGTAAAAGCTCGTAAGAATCTGACCACACTTGCATTCTCCTCAGAGCAGAAGATACAACGCTCTTTATTTTCAGTTATGTAAGAGCCTGGGAGGAGTTGAGGGCACGCAGAAGACAGATGGCACACACAGCATCAGCTAATAAAACTGACAGGAGATGTCTACTACAGACCTATGAGTGGGGGAGTCTGCAACTACAGTATACCTCCATCTCAAAGCCCAGCTTAAAGACCGGGAAAATCTCAGGAGATCTGGATGAGCTCATCCCAAATCGTGGCTCTGTCGAGGATGAAACAGTTCAGTCTGCCCCTAACTTCCACAAGATCACACAACAAACTATAAAGAAGAAAGGAAAAGAGTATTTCCTAACTGCCGGAAAGCCTCCGCGGCCGCAGACTAAGGCTGAAAAACAGCCAGATCTTCTCATGCTAGGAAACTGATACTGCCACCACATCCAAGTCTGGCACAGGATTCAACAAAGACGGAAACAAACAGACGAGACAAAACACAGAGATGAGTTGAATACCAAACCTAACCCAGAGAGAAATTCAGAGCGACGCACGTTATATAAATGTAGCTGTTCGCACTTCATTAATCTATTGCGACAGCACGCCAAGAACCAACGTGAATCTTGGTTTCAGCCAACGACTTCTGCACCGCAAAGGCGTTTTAATACCCATAATCACTTCTTGCACTGTATTAAAATTTCGCAACTGCCCAAATCAGTCTGGGCTGAACTTCATGTTCGATTATTTTAAATGTGCTTTAGCAAATTATATCCCCTGATAAGCAAGCACATAAAAGCTCTCCTGCCCTCCGAGTGTGTTAAACTAACTGAAACCCCAGAGACACGATCTGATTGTCAGTGTTTTGCAAGCACCTCATTAAATGACAAACAGCCGAGACTTAAGCAGCTAAGACCAATTGAAATAAACAAACATAATCAGTGATGGTGAAGGGTGTGGAGGAAATCCATCCTCATGAAGGCCTGAGCCTCAGGCTGACCCGTGAACAGGCCTTATTAATTCTAATGGGTCACAAAGCTTGAACCGGGCTTCAGAGACGCCTCTAATCAAAAGCAACAGCGAGCCATTAGTTCACTTCAAAGTGGTTCCCTTCATAATGACATTACTACAATCTATGTAGAGGATATATTTAATTCCCTGTTCCACTTTCTTTCATACTCCAAGGCCTTTATAAACAGGCGCATACCTAATCGCCTTGTTAAGTGGTGTCATTAGACGCAAAGCCACAATAAATAACTACTAATATCAGCTTACTTTGACACATCTCTAATGGGTCATAAATTTGACCACAGCTGTAGGAACGGGAGACCATTAGAGAAACTATCCTTTAATAATAAAGTTGAGGGTGGACGTCTGATGAACACAGGCTATATATCAAAATGAATTAAATTACACTTAAAGGGACAGTTTAATCACTTACTCACCCTCGTCATTCCAAACCTGTATGACTTTTTTCTTCTGAGGAACAGTAATAATAAGAGTAACTTTCTGAAAGTGTTTACAGGTCCAGCCATGTGGCAGTTGATGAACCAAACGTTTAGGTTCTCAGTGCATATCTGAAGATAAACCAGGCAGGTTTGGCCCTGGACCAAGACATATCATGCTTTTAATTCTTGAGGAACAAGATCTGTCTACTCACTGGCTTACCATTCATCTGTTCTGTATTACGTGTTTTATGTGTTTTTTTAGAGCTGCACAACTGTTGTATGTTTCACATTTTCATCCCTCAATAACCGAATTTGTAAAAAACAAAACTGTAGTTTAAGTCAAAATCACTTGCAAATGAACTGCGTCTCATTATCCTGACAGCGTTAGCCGATTCAACCTGAATGTGGATTCACACATGAATTTAGAGTGAAGGTAACAACTTTTTTGTGTTTGTTGAACTACATTGTGACACTAACCTTCAGGAGGGCTTTTGTTCTGGTTGTTCCACACCACCAGTAGCTTGGCCAAACTAGGAACCTTGGAGATCTCTGTGATGACCCTGAAGAGGCTTTCGATTCGATCGTAGGTCAACACCACGGCCGTGAAACCGGGAGAACGTGGCGGAATGAGAGGCAGGAAGAGTGGGCTGTTCACGCTCGACCATTTCTGTTGGGAAACCGCAAAACTAATCAATGGAACAGCAGGCAAACCAATGTTCTTTAGGATAAATACAATTTCCATGACTTTTTAATGATGTAATGTTCAGTAAGATCATTTGTTGCCGCAGCCAAACTGGCTTTATTTGGAAACACACATTGCCCATAAAATTTAAAGATCACCAAGAATGTTAATAACCTGCAGCGGTGGGCAGACGATTAAAAATGCCGGG
>JAZGTK010002329.1:0-32432 GCA_036877625.1 Ambastaia sidthimunki | reverse complement strand
GATTTTTCTATCTTCATTTCTATAAACTTCTTTATTTTAATTCCTGAAAATCTTACAATAACAATTGGTTACATTTAAAAATCAAAAGGGGGAATCATATTTTCCTTAAAGAAAATGAAGCCATTTGTAGAAAAATTAAGATCTTTAATTATAATTAATCTAATTTTAGGCAAATCTTTACAGTTACTACATCTTTTTATTTATTTATTTATTGTATTAATCTGGTGATTGTCATTTTGGTAATAATTGTAAATGTTTTTTATTCAGGTCAGGATCAACAGTTACAGGATCATTTTCCTTATTTGTCATGAAAGTGTCATGCTACATTAAATTGTAATGGTTCTGAAATAGGCTGTATTTTCTTTGATTCCTGTGTCAGCTGGTTTTAGTCACATGACTTCATCAGTTTCTCAGCGCCGGGTAGCTCCACTCACACGTTTTATTGATAAGATTCACCATCGTCTGGAAAACTGGGTTGAGGAAGAACATGGAGATTGTCATCGTTAGATATACTGCTGTGTTTTAATGAATGCTTGAATCTTGTGTGTTATAAAGTGATCAGAGCTGAACTAGTGCTGAAAATTGATGCATTTGCTACTGGAGGGATATATGAGAGAGAGAGAGATGAATGAAGAGCTCTCATGTTTCTCTGGCTGGCTGGGCCTCTAACACAGCTTAGAGAGGAGCTGAGAGGTGAATCGTGTTCAGTTTTGAGCCCTGCACAACATCTGCTGCTGAGACACACACAAGCACTTAGACAATCAGCATTTCAAACACAAGTCTGTTTAAATATACTGTTTATATCAGAGCTGTGGCTTAGTGGTTACTGCATGTGTTTCTGACTAATTGAGCCTTGGTGCTTGTATGAGACTCAAATCTCTTTTGTGTTGAATTCCCATTTCTTGTTTTTCCTCTTTGTCCTTGTCAATGAAAAACGCATGAAAACAAGTGGTGACTAATATGGGCTTTTTGATGGCCATTACTGATTCCAATGTCTAGAAAACAGACTGAGAGATTACATATGATAAATATATACATGAAGAAATGTTTCTGTGGCTTCTAAAGTGTAAATGAACAGAGGAATAAATAAATAGAATTAATTTGCTCTTCATTCAACAATTCCTGCAGTTAAACAAAGCCAGTATATTGCTTTGCACAGACGAAATCAAGAAAAAAATAGGTGCTTGCGATGTACAGTTAGCCTCTATAAAGAGAAACGCTATTCATTACACATAAGGTGTGCTCCCGTTCTAGGTGGCAGGGCCATAAAGCCGGTAATAACCTTTTTATCAGAAGCCAGGGTGACACCTTAATGTGACAAACCCACCCAGATGCTGCAGAAGAGAGAAATGCGTTTGTAATCTCCTCCATGTATTAGAAGCAGGAAACCCATCATATAAGGATATAACAAGAGCTGATGAGGCCCTGTGCCTCGTGCCATGAGGAATAATAGATGAGGTTTGACCCTCTCGGATCTCAGAGTCACGGACAGCATGTGTACCGGCCTGTTTTCCATCTCTCATTTTACAAAATAAGAGAGAAAGTTAGAGAACAAGCATCAGAAGAATTCAAACAAGACTGAATCTAGTCTTATACTTTGTAAGGTTATTTTTTACACCTGTTTCCATAATCTCCACTTGTAATGTTTTTTTTAATAATGTTTCACTATTTTCATCCACTCTCGGGCACTTAGAAATGAACAGGCGGTTACTGTCTCTTTAAGAATTTAGTTTGTCATGGTGGGCACATAGACATGAAAATATGGGAACTGCTATCATGTACTAGCATATAATAATTTCAGTAATTTGTGATAAATGAATCAGATCTTCAAAGAAGTTTTCTGGTTGTATGTTTCTTTTCATAATGGGATACTGCATTACATCGACTAGAGAAAGTTCCCAAGCAGATCCCAAGCAACACTCCCCTTAAAACATGTCTCCATTTTCCCCATAAAATACTTCTAATACAATTATCAGTATTTATGAACACAAGCGTTTACAAATGAGAGCTAATTATTGTGACTTAATGATGCTGCTCTGAGGCACCGCAGCACTGCGGGCAGATAAGAGGCAAAATTTGCTTCGAGGATTTTTCGCAAATGTCATTGTCACTTTGTGTACAAGGATGATAACTTCATGCGTCCATTATCACGCGCAGCACCTGCGATGATGCACGCGCTGCTCCGGCCCGCGCGATAGATAATTACTAATGAATCAATATGTAGAGTTTGGAGAGGAGGTGCGGAGCGGCCCGACTCGTGCACCACACGACTGATAACACGCAAAAATAAACAGCACGGGAACGTCAGAGATGCTGTGAGAAATGAGCTCGGTTCCACGATCCACACTGTGCTCTCTCTGCTGCGCTTTTTGGGACCGTCTGATATCTCTCCCCATCCGTCCTGCCCTGTTCCAGCGTGAATACATTAAGAAAGAGCGATGCTTCAGCTGGTATCTGTCTGCAGGCCAGAGGCATGTCCCAAAACCTCTGCATCAATCAGACCGGACCTGCGAGCTGAACAGGAAATGCTGATTATGGGTGTTTTGAATGGCGTGTGGATGAAGGTGAATACACCGTTTTTCATGCTTTGTTGAAATGTTGTGTTATAGACTGAACTGACTTTCTCCAGCCAAATCCTCCTCTGCAGTCCAGCCACTCACTGTTTTTGCTGAATATATTTGGTAAACGCTGCAGAAGTGAAGATTGTAGCTCCTGCAGCTGTTTGCTCAGACAGACAGACAGACAGACCCTGCTGTCCTGTGGAGAGTTTGATCCAAAGCCCATTTGTAAAAAATCTAACATTGGGAGACATGCAAGAGAGCAGCAGGAGTCTTGTCTAACTTATCCCATATGGACACGAGCGGATTGAACCTGAAATATTCTGTATAGAAGGATGAGAAGAGAGAGAGAGAGAGTAGAGGAAATGTGTGTGAGAGAGAGAATAGTGGTCTAAGAAGATCTCATTCCCATTTCTATAATGTGGGATAAAGACATGGTTTCACATATGGTGTATTGGTAATGGGGTGACAGGCCACAAATCCCTCATTTAGGTGCAAATGTCTGTTCTTTTTGGGAGGTCTAAGCATCTGCCTGCCAGTGTCGTCCTAACCCCCTCTGGATGGCTTCTTTGTTTTCATTATTCCCAGAATTCCACAGGGCACAAAGTCTGATACAGTCCAGAGAGAGTATTCAAATCAAGAGATTAAGCAGAGAATTCACTAACACTGTTGTTTATTTACCCATGTTGTCTGGCTGCTTCTGATTGGCTAAAGAAATTACACAATCACCCTAAAATTTAAAGTCATATGAATAATAATGATTATCATTTACATACAGAGGAGTTTAAATCACAAATAATGTTTTTGGAGTTTTTTTTAACTAGTTTCTAATGTAAATGTACGTTATCTCCTCAGCCTTGTTATCCTGTTTTCCTCCTCAGCTTTGAAAGGTTCGCAGTATCACACGATCTTTCTTACATTAGCGCAGCGCCTGCAGAGTCCGGACATGCAAACGATGAAACGTTGACAACATTTTCATTAGTGAGATAGAGCTGTTGCATCTCGAAGAGAGAGATTAAGATTACACCTATTCTACACACACAGATTTGACACGCAATAAAAAGATACAGAGCGCTTTTCCTTGACAATCTATTTGTAAACGCATTAGATGGATGATAAATTCCCAGTTTTCAGAATAGGACCCTTTCCACGGGAAGCTCTGGTGATCCGTGTGCTCATTCTGGCTTTAGGGGTAAAGCGAGTGTTGTTCTGTGAGAATGAGTGGAGGAAAGCTGGTGTGACATCTAAGCAGATTGTAAGTCAGGAATGGCCTCTGCTTATCTTTTAAAACAATATTAACGGTGGTATTTGTCAGAGTTAAATATTCAGTTTGGAATCAAGCGACCATTTTACAAGGTCATTTATCTCTTGGCTGCAGACGACACGACGTGCTTTTTAACGCTCTTCTGTCTTTTAATCAGAACTGAAGCTGTTGTCTGGCTGTGGTGCTTTATAGCTTTACATTTAATTCCAGCTTACAAACTAATAGTTTCATTTCCCCAAGAAAAAAAGGAGATTCCAAATGTTAGGGTGTGTGTTCAACCTTTTCTTTCAATGAAAATGAATAGCTATATTAAGTTCTCTTATTTTCATGGCATTTTGGTGCAGCGAGCTGCGTGGTTCGATCGATATTCCTTTAATGGAACAGAGAGAGAGAGAGAGAGAGAGATTCCAGAACCCTCAGCCATGTTTCTCATCTGTTTCCTACAGGTAAAGCAAACTCACTCTTAAGATAAGATGGAGTATTCGTTTACATTCCTCTATACTGCACTGCAGGGTTCTTGAGAATAGATCAAATCATCTGCTAGAAGACAATGAGTACAGTTGGTCTGTGGGAGTGGCTAGTTTTGTATTTTTTGCCTCCATCTTTGTTGTGAAAATGTTTGTAATTTTTACGCTTCACTCTTTAAATGTAATATTCTGACTTTAGTCGTGTGAAAAGCCTTATAATTCAACTTCCTGTTTCACACCACATCTTAAAAAGAACTCTTGCATTTAAATTGGAATATGCTGGAGCAATTGTTTTTATTTCGTTTCCTGAAATTGTTTTACCTCATTATTAGGCTGTATCTTATTTTCTCTCTCGTTCAGTTTTTTATTTCCCCGTGAACTCCGGTTGGTTGCTCGGTGGAACAGGAGTTTGTGAGAGCTGATATGATGTTTCCTGGCTCAGGGCATGGCCTATCCCGGCTGCTGACTGTAATTTACTTTTCGCTCTCGGTCGCCTGCAGTCTGCCTCGCGCCGCTGTGTTGAATGATGTGCTAATCTATTATATTCTTCAGACAAGTGTATCGACCAGTATAAACAGACTGGAGGGCATGAGTCTAAATGAAAGCCATAGTTTCCCTCTGAATCATTTAACTAGATCCTGAAGCAACAGAAGCACAGAACAGCTTTTTCAGCTGCTGAATATACATTAAGAAGCCATTAAAGTGGCAGTACAGCCAGGCTGCAGAAACACTTGATCTGGATGGAATCACAGCCCATTTTTTTCAGAGATTTCCATTGTGTTCTCCTCCATAACCCCCACCCCCAGTATAGCCCCCAATTCTGCACTCCACAGTCCGCCTGTTTCCAGAACTCTGGGCTCCATCTACTGGTTTTCTCAATGTTTGGATTCAGAAACCATTGGAGGCACATGCATTTGAGGCACATGCATTTGAGACACATGCATTGGAGACACATGCATTTGAGACACATGCATTTGAGACACATGCATTTGAGACACATGCATTGGAGACACATGCATTTGAGACACATGCATTGGAGACACATGCATTGGAGGCACATGCATTTGAGACACATGCATTTGAGGCACATGCATTTGAGACACATGCATTGGTGCTGCAGAAGCATTTTGGTTCTGACACTAACATGGTTAAATTACGATGCACTTTATAAATGCATAGTTTACTCATTTTCATTTAAATGTCTTTGTTAATGATAGTGACATTAACACATCACCAAATATTTAAATAAATGAAAAAATCAGCCTGTAACAATTACATACAACACATGCAGTTACTCATTTAATGTGTTTTCATATTTTTCTGTGAAATAAGTAAATGGTGACTAAAGCTGTGAGGTGACATTGCTAGAAAAATCCTGTTTTAGTCTGTTTGTGTTATTCATCGGTGCAAAGCCATTCAGTAAAAGTTAATAACATCTGCAGTTCTCTAGCCCAGCAATTTGCTTCGACACAGCTATTAATTATTTGCTAATTGAGACATGAGCGTGGATTCATTCATGAAGTGTCTGGAGACCCTTGCTGTCTCCACAGAGCATTTAGCTGCTCTAGGATTCACACAAAGAGTGACTTTTAAATATTGTGTATAACATTTTGTCCACTTTGTTGTACTGTCATTATTTTAAACTTGTGGTTGTACTGCTTCTGAAGTGATAGCTAGATGTTCAGAAAGATAAACGTGGCAATTGGATGCAGATACGATTGTGGTTTCAGTTGGAGTATTTTGCTGTTGTTTATGATGTTGTAGTGAGGCTGCAGAAAACATTAGGTGTGTCTGAATGAAGAGTGAGGGTGCAGATGGTTTCGAGGGCTCTCAGTGGACAAATCAGCCGTGTTTAGTGTGGCAGAGCATGCTGAGGTCACTAATGACTCCCCCCGGCCTCACACACACACACACACATACATCTGATGACCTGGAGGGGAACAGAGGTCAGAACTGGTGGAATTCATGTATGTATCAGATTGGAACACTAGAAATGAAGGCACTCTAGAAAATGCTGATTTCTGTTCTCTTACTGTGTTCCCAGTTCATTTTAAAGTGAAAGGTTCTCCAGTGGTTCTTTGCAGCACTGTGGGTTCAGCAAATAAATCTAGTTTTAACATTTTTTTAAATGATATGGTTGTTTGGAGATTACAAGTATCATATAGATGTAGAGAACCTCATAGATGTTCATTATGGGTTCATCAGATCAGGGTCTTGGTTCCTGGGTTCTTTAAGGCTCTTTACAAATTCTGTAAAAATATTCAGACACTTAACAACAGATAATATGCAGAACACTTATGCAACAGATAATCAAATATTACACTTCATTGCTTTAAAAAATGTTTTAAATGCTAAAGCAACAGATAAACTTGGTCAAAGAGAAAATCTATTTGGACACTCCAGATGTTGTCAGATGTTATTGGAACATGTTCACAGTTGATGTGGTGAACGGCACCAGTGTTTGCTCTGTTGCATCTACAGGTTAGTGTATTTATTAATGGTTCTTTGAAACATTAGTTCATACATTTTCTAAGAACTAAGGATTATTGATTTTTACATGTTCTATTATGGCATCAGGCTGTGCAGAACCTCTTGGGTTCTAAGCTTTGTAAGATTTGGTTTGACACCAGGTATTCTTACAACTCAGTTGGAGAACACATTTGGTGTGGCTGTCCATGCAGATGTACACACACACACACACACACGATTACACAGTGTATAAAAATTCTCAGGCTGGCTTCTGTAAAGCCCTTATCTGAGGAGAATTCCTGATCTTCTGTGTTCTTGTGTTCAGAAATCCCAGCTCTGCTGTGGACAAACACTTTCCTTGCTAGTGAAACAGCTGTACAGAGATTACCATAAATCGGCAGTTGGTTAGCGTGTGTTTAGCAGTGCATTAACAAATTTGCCACCTTAATGAGTCTCTAAGTAATTGCCTTCCTGCCCCTGAATACAAACAGTCCATTACCTACAACTGTATGATTTTTCAGTACCAAAACACCAATTCTGTGTCTGTACGCTTAAGTTGTTTTTAAATTAAGCCACGCTGGGGTTTTCTGCACCGAACCGTGTGTATGCGTGTGTGTGTGTGTGTGCGTGCGTTGTGATTGTTTATTAATGCAGTTTGTCTATATACTGCAGAGTTGCTCTCTGTACACTGTAGATGCTCTGAGTTTTTACTTTACGGTCAGCCATAGACCATGTTGCATTGATTTTTGCTCTGCCTGTTGTTTTGTAGAAATGTACATTGTTTAAGGTAAAGTGTGTCATTTTTCAGTGGGAAAATGTTTTCTCTGAAATCGTATGCAGAGAAAATACAAGTAGTTGCCAATCGTAGGTTCATTTTTTATAATGTACAAACATTTTGGCTTTAGTGCTGTGTAAATTGCTTTTCTGTTTGCACATGCTGACCAAAATGGTTACCATGGTAAATCTATGCATTAAAATGCTTTGCTTGGTCATTGCCTTCATTCTTATGTTTAAAGTTTAATAATTTTCTTAGTTCTAAATATAAACACACACACAGGCGCTCTGTACGTCTTATTGTATTAGAACCAGCAGGCTTAACATCAGCAGCTCATATTTTATCCCTGCGTGTCTCTGCATCATCTTTCATAGAATCTCAGCTTGGCAACCGCAGCACCAAACATATCAAAAGCGCCAGAGTGGAAAAATATTAGTTTACACAAAAGCAGGCTGAGAAATTAAGGATGATTTTATTTTTCTTATCTTTCTACCCAATTCATTACTTTGCAGTGTGTGGCAGGTTGCGGGCTTGTCAGAAGAGACTAATGGCCTGTCGGTGCCGTGGAGGAAACGGCGCGGCCTCCTCGACATTAACACTCCCCCCCCGTAGAGAAATCTGTTTGATCTGAAATTGAAAACAAATAGTAATTTCCCATAGTCACTTTTTTGGAATTTACCTTCTGCGAAGCTCCTGCGACGCCTCGGAACGCTGGAACTTTTGTGTTTCTCTCCGTAATCCCACACGGGAGTCTGTCTTTGGCGAGGTACACGCTTTAAAGCTAAAATCACGTCAAAAGAACGAAAGATGCGCTACTAAGGAAATGTTTAACCTTCTGCATAGATTTAGATTTATAATTCACAAACAGAGGCAGCAAAACCAAAGTGAGGTTACAGACAGCTAGCTGAGGAGCGAGTGGCGTCGAGCGTTTCAACGATGACGGGTTGTTTACGTGAATGTGAAGTCGCACGCCAGCGGAGGGCGAAGAGAACGATTGTCCTTGAAAAGGGAAAAGCGCATAGAGTCCCACTCCGCCACATTCTTTAAAAGACCCCTGATTAAATGACAGTCGCTTTGTTGTTTACACACGGCGGCCCCATCCAGCGACTTTCTCCCACGCAAACGCAAAGATTAGAGCGGGAGAACGTGCACGTGAGAGGGAGAGAAACTCCGACAACCTCCAAAAATCTGGGACAGCGCGAAGTGTGCGCGGCTGTGGACGTGGGCGAAGGAGCGTTTTCTCTCTTTCTCCTTGCTAGTATTTTTCAGAACAAATAAAATTCTCTTTTAAAAGCCTCTCTTTTGTTGCGGTGCCGGTTTGAAGCGTCGAGCTGCGGTAGAATGAGAGAGACGGAGAGATTGGGAAAGTTAGTGGTTTAGTGATCTTGCAAGGTCATTTTTAACAGCTGAATGTATGGATCCTCTGGGACAGCAGACACAGGCAGACTAATAACGTGTGTGAAAGAGAGAAGAGAAGATCTGGAGACTGGATTTACCTCACGATGAAATTAATTGCCCTAACAGTCACTCCCTGTAACAGCACACACACACACACACACACACACACACACGCACACACACACACACACACACACGCACACACACACACACTCACACACACACACACACACACACAGTAGAAGGACACTATAGCCTTGCTGTGTATTGCTTCTCTGTTTATTATCTCTTTACATTACATTTATCAGGGTGTATTATAACACACGGTACCTCATACCACACCAACTGTCTTTCATTTCAACTTGCATTCTGTACTAACCAGGTTTCTATGTTAGTTTTTGGTTCTTAGCTCAACTTTATGATGAGCATTCTGCACTTTTCTTCTGTAGAACATTTATTTCATGCATTTACTCAATTAAACAGCAACTGTTTGTCTGTGTGTGTGTGTGTGTGTTCTTGTTTACTTGACTTATGTTTTGGTACGTAAATATATGAAATGTTTTCTCAATATTAAATGCAGAAGGCCAGTCACAGTGACGTTTCACACTGGCCAGCACTGAGTCTATATTGACCGATTCTTAATCTGATGAGATCAGCCTGGCAAAATAAAGACCACCAAAGCTGTAACGGCCCCTCCGCCCCTGAGTGCTGCCTAGTCCCACATATTTATTACCTCTGTTCACTGGCTTGTTAGTTTTTAGTGTGCTGTGTTTGTCATTCTCTGTGGCCGGTGGAGAATGGCTCAAAAACGGCTTTTTAAAGAGCAGCATTATTATAAACGCTCTCACCATTTGAGAGATACATTTCTGTTATTTATGCCCCGGCTCTCGCATTTGTGTAAACATAAAATCGCATGCTTTATTACATCCCTCCCGCACCCGGCGCCTTGACCCCCGTCCTCGTAAATTGAGAAATAGTGGGGAACTAATGGATACAGATGGGGCTGTGGCATGCCATTTACTCAAATTGGTGAAGTAATTAACCTCGAGGTGCTGCGGGTTCGAGAGAGAGATTGTGGGAATATCTCGAGTAGTCAGATAAACAGACTCCGGGCCTAACCGACTCTGACAACTCGATCATAAACTAGACTCATTCTCTTCAATTGACCTGTCAACATCTCCCACCAAATAAAGATTTGTATTACTGTGTAGTTTGGAGGGCTGTTGCCGTCAGCTGCTCTCTCTCTCTCTCTCTCTCTCGCTCTGTTTGGTGTCGTCCTGACACATTTTAGCCACTCACAAATCTGTCTGCCTGCTGGGTGTGACAGGTCAGTGACAGGCGGACGCATCTGATTGGCTGTGAAGTATTATGTTCTGAGGTGAGGTTGGAAACATGAGTCTTTAGCGCTGCACAAACTGAGTCCCTGACACGCACTGCAGTGAATTAAAAGCACAAACATTGTCGCAATGTGACGCATGCAAGGATCCTGATCCTGAGTAGACAAGTGCTTGTCGTGTAGCATGTTTAACCAATCAGGAGTCAGATTCTAAAGATTTGTAGGACGTACAGCTGCCATTGGATAGTTTGGGCCACGCAGAATCCATTTATAGGACATCACATTTACACATTTGTCTCTTTACATTAAGCTGTGATGCAGTGCATCATTTTGACAGGTTAATGTTCACTCAGGGTTTGAATTTGGCCCAATTTTATTGACCCCCTAAACCAAGGTACTGAATAATTAGCATATTTGTAAAGCATTGTATGTACATGCTGCTGTAAGATATTTTTGAAAACATTCATGATATACATTTCATCTGCATCACATTTCAGCCCAATATCTAAAGAAGAATATTTAGCTAAAACAAATACAGCCTATTATGTACAATTAAGATCAGAAGCTTTTAGTTTTCAGCTTTCAGTTTATTTCTGGTTTGTTTCCTCCATAATAACAGAAATGAAGGAGGGGGGGGGCGTGTCTATGGGGGTGTGGTCATGAGATGAAAGCCAGCTGCTGCCACTGATTAAGATTTATTATAACAATTAAACACATTATAATTCATATTTCTGTTATACAGTAACATACATCATCTAGTCTAACCACAATAATTGTATTTATAATAATAATTTTTATCTAATATATATATTTTAATGTTTTCAGTATAAAGTAATTTTAGTAGAACATGTAATACCATGACAGAATATTTATGTTTTATTGTATATTTTTGTGTAAGTTGTGTTCAGTAATCAGGCAGTCAGGCATCTGTTCAAGCACAGCAGTCACACATTATGACTGAATGTCATGCTGTACTCCACCTGAGAGACAACAACCCCCCAAACACACACCCACACACACCAGCTACAGTAAACGTCACTGTCTAATAAAACACATTTTGCACACAGGTGTGTCCTGCACCACTGACTCTCACTAATGCTGCTGGATTCTGACACACATTCTGACAAGTACAGTACAAATAAACTGCTTTTAGTTTTTAACTTCTTTTCTCAAACCACATATACAGTGTCAATAAACAGGTGTGGCGTGAGCCCGAGGCTGCTGGAGTCTGTTTTCTCTCTCCTGCTTTAAGTCTGGATGGAGCGAACTTCCTGTTAGCCTGGCGACAGCTCTCTGCGTCTGTCAGGGAAATTTACATTTATTGTATTGACAGCAGTTCTGAGAGGTAATGGGGTGGGTGTGCGCGTGTGTGCGCGTCTGACACATTTTCCACACCGTGACATCTGATTTGACAGTGACGGGTGATTCGAGTGTAACTCTAATAAGTGAATTAATCTGAGGTAAAACATAGTGATCTGTCATGTTTTCAACACCTTAACAGCTGGCTCACATGTCCTTCAGTGACAAGCTAGTTTGTCCTGTGCAAATCTTTTGTCACCTCTTTCCCCAAAAATGTAGATGCGGCGTGTCGAGAGGGAATAACACGGTCTTGGAGGAAGCGAGTGAGGAATTTCTTGTCAGATTTAGCAGCTGTGGCGATGATATTATCTTCTGAAGGATTTATCAGTCTGTGTCCTCTAGCACCTCCTCAGATGCACGCCCCCCTCAGGACACTGTCAGTGAGACCCCCATAGCCAAAGAGAAGAGCTGCAAAGGAGCATTCTTGAGTGAGTCAGAGATGATAAATGAGACCTCTGGACCATACCTGCAGGTATCAATGTTCTGCCATTAGGAAGTGCTTCTAAATGAAATCACCTGCGTGTGGAATTACAGGCCTGTTATTGGTCTAACACACAGTAAAATCAGTTCATTGTCTGCCTTTTGGCCTTGGTGGTGCGGGTAGATGCCAGATCAGAACTGAACGGTCGGTGGGTTTTAATGCTGTCGAGGTCTTCCGCTACAGTTGATTTTCTGGTTTTACTGTGTGTCGTTCTCATCTTTGAACTTGACAAGGTGTTTTCTTCCCCCTTAACTACGGTTTTAACAGGTAGCGGTAAATTTCTGTCGGAAAAGTTAACTCCGAGACGCTTGTCAAAGGTTCTGTGCTTCCCCAATGAAGGCTGGATTAGACGTTGTGCTGGGAAAGTTTAGCTCTCCTTTGAGGGTAATATCATGGTATTAGACATGAAAGACCGTTGGGCTTCTAACACACATTTAGGCTTCTGGGGAAGCAAAGGCCCAGAGGCAAACAAGTCACTTTTTGGAATGTAAAACACTTGGCACACTTCTGGCACGGAGAACCCGAGGGGATGCCACCTTTCCATGAGTTTCCAGTGCTACAAAAACAGCCACAATGATAAACTATGGATGCTATGCTATGCTATGTAGATTTTCTATATGTAATATATATTACATATAGATTTTATATATTATATATTACATTATAATTTTCATATATTCTATATGTAGAAAGACTATAAGTAGAAGTACAAACATTACTTACATACAGTAGAAACATTTTATACATAGAACTAAATTTCCAAACAAAAATTTGTTCTATATGGAAAAATGATTATAGAAAGTAGAGATTGTACACACAGAACCTATATGTAGGAATTTGTATGTTTGTTCATAATATTTATTCATTTGGCAGACACTTTTATCCAAAGCGACTTACAGCGAATTCAACGTATACATTTTTTTTTATCAGTACTTGCGTTCCCTGGGATCGAACCCACAACCTTTGCGCTGCTAACGCAATGCTCCACCAGTTGAGCTACAGGAACACTGTAATAATATTCAATAGACTGCAGAGATCAGTCAGATGTGTGATTCATTAATCCACTGTCAGTACCCAAGATCAGCGAGTTCATACATGAATTAAATTAGTGTTGTTTGGTTTAATGTGGTTTGACTTTAGTTTCTGTTTAATTATTTTAATAAACTTTAAACACTTGAGCCTAAATGCATCTAGAAAACATTGTAAATGGTGAAGTAGCTCAGCAGTTGTGTGTGTTTAACGCTTTGAGTTTAGCCGCTGCTGTGTTTTGTTTTTAGTAGATCTCCCCCCATACTTTCTCTTCAGACATTAAAACTGAAGCAGTCTGATACAAGGTGGAAAATCTCAGTCTGAGCTTTGCTCCAAGGTTGGGCCGGGTCTTTACTGGGCTGAGGGTCTTACAGGCTCTGAGCCCCTCTGTGTCAGGTGCATAAGCCCTGTTTACAGGAGAGCTGTAAATCTGCTTACTGAACAGAAATGAAATGTCAGGCAGACCTCAGTTTGACAAACTCGTCCAGCTGACCAACAGCAAGTGTGTTTTCTCAAAAATGTTCTCAGCTCTATTCTTATGTCATTCTCTTCAAGGCAACATGTAGATGTATTCTGAGGCTCAATAGTGCACAAACAATTGAAACTGAACTGCAAAACTGGGTCATTCAAAAATCACTGTGATGTCACTGTGATGTCATTTACACTGAAATGGCCTAAAAAAGTATAATAGTGTCTCTTTGTTTGGGCATGTCTTTGTGTGTGTGTGTGTGTGTGTGTGCGCGCGCATGCTGTTATGTGCATGTGTGTGTGTATGTGCATGTGTGTGTGTGTGTGTATGTGTGCAT
Source organism: Ambastaia sidthimunki (assembly GCA_036877625.1). NCBI lineage: Eukaryota > Metazoa > Chordata > Actinopteri > Cypriniformes > Botiidae > Ambastaia > Ambastaia sidthimunki. The sequence continues at coordinate 18,490 of JAZGTK010002329.1, read as the reverse complement.
TTCTCTGTGTGTGTGTGTTTGTGTGCGTGTCCTCTGTTGACTGTGTTTTCCTCTCTCTGCCTCATTTCCTGTTCAGAAGAGGAAACAGGAATCAGGAGCCAAAGCGTTTCAGCAGGAATTGGCGTCTCAAAGAGACACTTCAGTAATAAACTTGGGGAATGTGTTGCTTTAGTATCTGATCTTTCTCCTCTATTCATTACATTTGCAGATTATATCGCAGTAATCTGACACTCTTGGCGTGTTATTTTATTGGATAGTCATTCCAGGAAGATACAGTCTCACATCCCCACAACACAAACAGTTTGAGGTAGAGTTTGAGGTAGAGTTTATTTCTGAAGCGTCTGTACTGCTCAGCGAGGTACGCAGCCTCTTCCCTAAAGTGAAGCTGCTCTTCAGTGCTGGAAAGAGGCTTTACTTTGCTCTTACTTTTACTTTTTCCTTCCTGAAGTACCAAAGCCAAACACTGTAACCTCGCGTAATCTCACCAATACCAATTTCACACCTGCTACCGGGAATTCGCCGCTGGTGGATTTTAACCAATGGACATCTAGAAACTTTCCTTTTTTCACGCTTTCTCTTCTGTCTTCACCTCTAGCTGGTCATTGATCCAGCTGTATATGTCTCATCCGTTTCTCGTCCGTGTCTGCGCACAGTAAAGCCGTCTGCGCAGGGCTTATCTCTGCCCGCTACACTTGTTTTCCGGGCTGATTTATGATGGCTTTGGAAAGGTCTGACGATCCCACAGGCTCACATTAATGCACAGAATTGCGCTGCCGTTGACGCCATGGAAATCACGCTCTCCCAGACAGCTTTCCACACAATCCTGTGTGATCAATCTGTGCTTTTCCTTTATATTAATTGATCGGAGGGAATCGACTGTCCAGATCCGTCACGCACCATGAGGGGCATTGAGGAAGATCTCAGCCTCCTCTTCCTCCTCTTTCTTGACCCCAGCAGTGTGTTAATGAGGTGTTGGGCAGCAGCCAGATCTCCAGCCACACAAGCTGATGTTGTAACCAGCAGGCTAACTGAAGAGTGGCTCCACCAGCACAGACAAAACACCATCTGTTTGTAGCCAGTTACACACTGTGAGACATACATGTTTGTTTTTATGTATGTATTTGCATGTTTGTATGTATTTTTATTAAAGGTACAATCCATAACGTTTGCCTCTCTACCGCCATCTCTCTGTGAAAGGTAAAATTGTGAAAGGTAAAAATATATAAAACTGTGAAAGGTAAAAATATTATTGCAGAGTTATTTTCTTAATGTTGATGACAAGTTTAAATTCTACACAACTGCTGTGCAGCGCTGCATCATCTACAGTATCATGTGATACAGTAACCAGATCATTTCCCAAGAAATGAAACAGCACAGATTAAATCATTATTATACATTTACAGTAGTGAATTGTGTTGGAGTAAAGGGATATTTTTTTAACCCCTCAAAAAATAACGGATTGCAGCTTTAATATTATTACTATTTAATTTCCTGCTTTTTCTGATCGTTGCGTGTCAGACGGTTAGATTTGAGGATGGTAAATACACACATGATCATTGATTTAAATGGCCATTCGTGTCAGTTTCTGACTTCTTTACTGACAGATTGGAAATGGTTCCACACAAACCCAATCAAGTGCTGATTTTGTCAATGTCTTGTTTGGAAAATGAAAAATTGTCTGATGTTTGTTGTTATGTTGTATATTATATAGACGGACTAGGTTTACATTAGTAAAAATTTTAATTTTAAATTAGCATTTTAAATTTAGCATTTTAAATGACTTTCTGTCTGTGTCTCATCATTATTTGCTCTTATTGGTTCTTCATTAGATGGCCGTCACAAGAGCAGGTGAAGTTTGTGGGCAGAATCATACAGTGTTTACTGAGCTTAAGTCTCAAATACTTCAGATGGGCAGCCACGTGCACAGAAACACTCCATGCTGATTTACACGGTGTGTCTGTTAGCAAACGTGTCTATTAGCGGTCTGGATCGCCCTTGTGGCGTCTCGCTCCCTCTCCTGCAGTGATTACACTCTTTATTTTGATGCTGTGACTCAGTAAATCACGGCTGCTTTGGAGCGCTGTCGAGTCACGACGTGCTAGCATAAATCCCAGATTTACAAGAGAGCGTGCGCTCATAATGGATTGATTGTGCTTTTCTCAAGTAGAAATGGAATGATCTCTCTTCCTGACAGAAATCCACTGCTCTCCTTCCCCAGAGCCGCGGGTTTGATTTATCACACATAGCGCGCGTCCCGCGCTCAGCGTTACTTATCGTACGCCGCTCCTCAGATAGAAGGTGTCTCAGGATTGTGTCAGTTATTATCAGAGCTGAGTTACTCTGCATTTTAATCACCTCAAACACATGAAGAAAACAAGAAAAGTCAAATTAAGAATATATGATTAAATTATATTCACCTTCATATTACGGATCAGAAAATGAACATTGTGGAATCTAATAGACAATAATTAAAATATTTTGTAGGATTAATTAGGGCAAAACATTGTAATATTATACAAAATTAAATCTTAGTAACGCAAAAGTATATTTTATGTACTTTAATTTATTCATTTGCTAAGTGACCTTCGAAAAACTAGATTTTACTTGGTTGGATTGTCTTTACAACAACTCAAAATATTGTTTATCTTGTGATTGTAATAAAACAATTTTGGTGATAATGTGCTTCATTAATTTAGCAGTAATGACTGTATGTTATTTCCTTTTAAAACAGATCATTGGAACTTAAAATCTGATTGATTGTGTCACCTGTGACCACAAATAATAGCAATTTAATTCTGCGCCAATTTTATGCAAACCATTAAAATGCTGATGACATTACAACCCACGTTATTAAAAATAACACTCAAGCTAATCATCAGAAAATCACGTTTATAACAGCCTACAGTTACGCTTTTAGCTTTATTACTTACAGGCACAATAATTGTTTATCGTTTTAATTATTAGTAGTAAATTAAATTATTCATTGTATTTTTTAACATACTGTTGCATCTATTGCATGTGGCACCAAACCACCCATGAACAGAACACTCACAGTAACACAGTTTCTGTGCTTTATTGCTTTAATGTTCAGTGATTATTAATAAAAATAACTCGAATGTAAACGTTGTTTTACAGGTTTGTCTCTCTCAGAACTGACAGCTTTTTGCTTTCAGATTTTATGTTTGTGGTTTGTTTTTAGATAAAGAAACAGACAGTGGTAATTTCTTTTAACTTTTAAAACAAAGCTGTTGGCAAAGTGCATTGTGGGATTATTTTCACCTTCAAATGTCTCAGACTGGAACAGTGAGGCAGAACACAGATAAAGCTTCAGAACAGAGCGCGGTGAGGGCCGTCCAGGGGCCGAGCTGATTTCAACACCCAGTGGCCCTCATCAGCCGTTCAGGAGCGGATGTGAGATAGAAGCTGGAACCTGTAAGACACATTCACAAGAGAGAGAGAGAGAGAGAGGTGAGGGGGTGATGGAATCCCTCATGCAAATTGATCTGTCATTTATTAGCACAGTGTGTAGTCTTGTTTTAAACCTGGTCTAAACCCATTCTGATCCTATAGATACACACGCACAGAGGGGCTGGATAATACAAATATATCTAAAATTCCATATTTTTCAAGACTATATTTATTTTTAAATATATATTTGGGTGTTTTGTAAACTTAACTGCTAAATTATGAAGCACATAATCTTTAATATTTACAATGTTGTTTACAAGCAAATTTCACAAAAACATCATTATCATTGAATTTATTGCCCAACTCCACACACACACACAAACAGGCATTAGCCCAACCTGCCATGAAACTATTGACAGGTGGGCTGGTTTGTGTGTGTGTGTGTGTGGTCTTCTCTCTCCCACACACCCTTGTGTCCAGGCTATTTAAAGTCATAAGAAAGAGTTAACAAGCTTTCTCCCAGCTGAGAGAGCAAAGCTTAATGAACAGTATGGAGATCAGCCATCAGCCGTCCCAGATGAGCAGACAGCAGAGCGTATGGGTGGATGGACAGACAGATCGATGCGCCTCACGAGAGCCATAGTGAGAGAGAGAGAGAGAGAGAGAGAGAGAGAATGTTAGAGAGAGGGGGCGTGTGAGTTTGTGCTTCTGGGGGCTTCTCATGCTGCAGATGAAGATGTCTGACATGTTTTGATGGGAAAACTGTGTGAAACAGGAGATCTCTTACTCTCACACACACACACACACACACTGATTTCAGCATTAAACAGACAATATTGGCACTTTTATATAAATATGTATGGCAATATTTAAAATGACCCCATGGTTGTGACATCACAACTATATCATTTTCTGAATGGTGTGTTTTTGTGGCTTACAGTAGTTGTTGTAACAGGTCTGAGTATTGTAAGGAGTGTGTGTGTGTGTGTGTGTGTGTGTGTGTGTGTTTGGTGGCTCTTGTAAATCTGGATGTTTGTTTTTCTTCTCAAAGTGTCCTGGAGACAAAGTCTTGACATAAATCACAGATCTGTCACTACAAACGATATATTTCTATTTTATTTAGAATTAGTTTGATTGAGAATTCTATTGGTAAAATTGCATTAAAATTAAAATAAACATTTGTGCATGTATGTGTATTTGCATGTATCATTGTTTAGTATAAAGTGTTTTAAATATGAGCTGGACAGTGGGGGTGGTCGTCTTTCCAAATCATCCACTTCAAATCTTTAAGAACTGTCCTTGAGTTTTTGTCATCTTTGGCTTCGCTGGAGGATTTGTAAGCCACTTTGTTAAACTGCTTTAGAACAAAATGTTTTGTGCTGTACAGGTCACTGAATTGAAATTATTGTGTCCAGGAAGAATCCATCTGACCCATAAGTAGAATAACCAGCAGTCACAACACAACATCTGTGCACACTGACTGCTGAAAGCTGTGTGAAGCTGATCAGCCTGTGATTTTGAGAAGCTCTTGTCATTGGTGTATAATATGCATCAGACGATCTGTGGGCGGTCCACAGAAAGCCAACAGAGATGAGATGAGGAAATATTGAGGGTACAGCCCTTGTGCGGAAGATACGAGCTGTGTGTTTGCATGAGACAGATAGATTATACATGTGTGGCAACACTGGAGCTGCACACGCAGTGTTTGTTAATTACTGTTGTCTGAGCAGCAGGAAATTCCAACACAGAATCACACGCTTTAACCAAACACATGAACACGGCTGTTGTCAGAGCTAATTAGACTTCATTAGGAGAATCAAATAGACTTTTGACCTGCATTCAGCCTGATTGGTCAGATTTTGGGAGGGAAGAACAGATCAGACTGTTTTAACAAATACTGACAGTGGACTATAATGTTGTGATATTTTAACTGCAGTTTGCAGTTATGAGTCTTTCACAGCATTTCTTTTACAGGTGCTGTGTGCGTTTTGGTGTCACCCAATGTAATTGCAAAACTATTGATTCTAAACAGGTTTCTCAAATATTCCTTCAGGGAATAAATGTGATAAAATATAAATGTATTAGTTCAGAACACAGTTAGTTTTGAATGGTAGTGAGGAGAGAAATCTGTTTGGGTCCAAATAACTACAGCGGTTATGTCACCCAGCAGCAGCTAACTAGGCCACGCTAACCAGCCAAACGATAACCCTTTGGTTCACCCAAAAACAGAGGTGCTTTTAAAAGTGTCACATTGTTTACAATCTTTGGGAAGTGAAATGCAATTCAAACCTGAAACAGCAGCAGTTTTAAAACAGTTTCAGACTCATCACATGATGCGAGCGGTTGATTTGTGTGAGTGTATGTGTACCTGCATATGTGTTGGGGTGTATGTATGTACGTCTCTCTCACCGGCCCCTGTTCAATAATTCATCCGTTCAGCGCTGTGGGAAACAGACACAGATTTACGGCTTGTGATTGTGCAATGTCTGGATTTATCAGGGCCGTGGAGAGAAAATTGACCAGAGCTACAAAAGGCCATTTCTGCTTATATTTGATCAGCATGAAAACTCATCAGAGCTGCGCGGAGAGAGAGAGAGAGAGAGAGAGAAAGAGAGAAACTGAAGGTTTGTTGGGAGGTTTTCATTAAGGAATCGCGACGGCCCCCTGCAGTTTCTCATCTTCATCTCACTCGAACCCGAGCCGCCGTCCGGCTGGACCCCCGCCCTGCTCCTGATTAATATGAAACTGTTACAAGAAAATGAGAGTTTATTGATTTGTGTGAATGTTTTGAGCGCTATTCAGATGCACGGACGGCTGTCGGATAAGTGATGCAGATAAAAGAACACAGCAGAGAGAGAGAGAGAGAGAGAGAGAGCACTGACACTGATGTATTTAAAGCTGTAATTCAAACTGTTTTTGCTTAAAAATCAGTTATTGAGTAGAAACATAATAGATCAGTGTTCAGCACAATCTCCTGATCTGACCCTGATTCACAACACTGAGTTTATAATAGATATTTATCATTTTAACTGTTTGAGCTTCCCACAAAATATAAAAAATGTGAAAGTAAAAAAAGAAAGTATGTAGAGTAACTTGCAATTTTATGATTTTTTTAAAATTCACTTTATTTATGTATTAAAATCATATAAGTTTCTTTGTTGAGTGGAACACAAAAGAAGGATTTTGAAGAAATGCATGGGTGACTTTTGTAATGCAGTGACTGTGAATTAACAGCTTAAAGTCTTCATTCATTGTCATTGAATGGAAAAGAACAGCCAGAACAGTCCTCAAAATTTCTCCTTTGTGCTTCACAACAGAAATGAAGTCATGAGAGTTTGAAACGGTATGAGAGTGAATAATGACAGAATTTTCATTTTCCACTGAACTAATCCTTTAATCTGTCGTACAGAGAACTAATAGGGACTTTATCTCTGTGTTTTATTTAGTGTGTGATTTAATTTGCTTTGGCCGTCAGTCTGGATCATGGCGGTGGGAATGCCGGTGTTGAAGACAGAGAGGAAAGGGTGTAAAGGTCTCAGATTGCCACCTACAGCTGTGAAACTGCCCCTTTATGGAGAGGTGCTGGGATGTGACCGGGGGGGTTTATTGCCTCTGCAGATTTCTGCCCCGAGTTGATTTTCACTTTCTTGATTTTGAAAGTGTCCAGTGATCTGTAACGGGCTGTACAGCGAGCTGAGGGAGTGCAGAAACAGAGCGAGGTCAGCCGAGTCCTGCAATGAGAGTCTGAGCATTGAAGCTCTGAATTTCTTCCTTTTTCCCTCTTGTCAGCAAATATATTGAGACCATACAGACCACATTAAAGGAAAGTCTGAGATTCGTCAGGTAGTCTGACAAAAAAAGATGCTTCATGTGGCCAAAATATTCAGTGTAATAGCAGCAGGCAGCGTGATTGAAACGTGTGGAACGCTACAGATTGTGACGTGCAGTTGATACAGCGGTAGATTTATCTGCACGACCGTGAGTGAGCAGAACTGTTTCACGCAGGAGTTTGTGAGATCACGTGAAAAACATCAAGAGGAGAAAGAATGAATTCAGGGTTGTGTGTAACAGAACACAGATTAGGTTGTTTTTAATTTAAAAGTAATAAAAGTTGTTATGCTTGACCTCTTGGTTAGCATTTTTTGATTGAATCGCTAACAGAAACATCTATGCTGGTGTTACCATGGTGAAAAATCAGCTTAAAGTGTTACCATGGTGAAAAATGTTGGTCATACGTTCCACCTCTTCTTTCACACGACTGAAGTGACCCTAATGTTACACTAATGAAAGTTTCTTTAATCTCTATAGGGGACGAGTCGGGTAGTAAAACTCAAACAACTGCACATTTTCATCTTTTACAGTGTAAACTTTACGTTGTACTTCAGGCTCTTTCTGTCTCTATAGGGTTTTGATGTTAGGGTATATATTTAAATAGGGACTTATATGTTAAATATACATGGTTTTATGATTGATGAAATATTTGGACGTGGCTCTGAAGTGTCAGGCACAGTCTTTGTTGGAGGGATTAGGCGGCCGGCGCTGGATTGGCTGGTGTGACACTTCACTGTGAGTTGCCTTTTGCTCTTTGCTGTCAGGAGTTCTGAAGGTTGAAGAGAAAGAAACGTCAGGAAGCTGATTGGTTGCACAGAATTTCTAAGACAATCTGAATCTCATATTCAGCTACTTTGCCACAGTGGATTAAGATGATCTAAAGGGGCTTTGTGGACTCGATAAAAATCAGGCACGCTGGAGAAAAGAGCAGCGAAAGATTTTTACCCTTTTTGTCCTTCTGAATTAATTGTTAAAGTTATTGTTTCTCTGTAGTGATGTTCTGCACCGGCTGAACAGAGAGACTGTGCGTCTGCTCAGAAACACCACAACAAACACAAACACACATTTATTGTTTCTCTGTTAACTTCTGTTGTGTTTGTATACTGAGAGAATGAGATTTCCTGTCTGAAACCCTCACACAGTTCTTTCGAGACTTTCTTTAAGACATTGTTTGGTACATTATGTTTATTAATCTGTGTTCCTCATGGGGACTGTTGACTGGACCCCACAATGCACCCTATTATGGACCCTAAAACCTGACTTCCCCTCATATACACACACCGTGTACATATCTGTGCACACACAAACCCAAACACAGCATGATTTGTATATATATTCTACATACAGTTGACAGTGTGTATTGTAACTGCTTAGATAAAAAAATGTATGCATAAATATTTTTTAAATAGAAAAATGTACAGATGACTTTGGGAGATTATTGTTAAGGCAAACATTAAAGTTATTGTTAAGGCATTATGATTCTTTATGTAGTAAAATAAATATACAGGCTCATTATACAATACAATGTACTGTGCTTATATAAAGTGCTACTAAATCATAATGTTCTATAATATTTTAGTAAAAATGAAACTGGACTTCAGTTATGTGCATTAATTTTTATCTTTACCTATGAGAGAAATATTGTACAGCCGTGAATCTCTATTTGATCAGTGTTATTTATTCAGTGTTTTGATGCAGATCTTCAGTTTGATGCTGCTGGTATGAATTGGTACCGATCCAGTAACTGATTTGAATATTGATTAATGCCCCACTGGAGCTGACTGTCTAATGGCTCATATACATAGCCTGAGGTAAAGTGCCATGTATCAGCACACAGAACACACACGCCCAGGGCTACTGACGCCCTCCACGTTCCCCTGAAGTGACAGGCTTTAGTCAGGAGAAGAAGATTACGGCTTTGTGTGGAAGCCGTATTAAAGGTGGAGAGGGAGAGAAAGAGAGGGCTGGACTTCTCCTTCAGCTAAACTCAACCTGCCTGTCTGTCTCAGAGCAGTTAAAGGTTACTGAAATCTGAGCCAGTCGAGTGGCCCATGAAAGCTCTCTGCGGTTAATAGCACCTGTGATAGAGACGTCACATCCGGCGATGGTTTAACCCTCCACTTCATCTGAGGAGAGCTGTGGGGACGTGAGATCTGACCAACATTCAGTGTGTCTGTCTGATCTGTGAAATACCAAGACCTTGTTGTTTAGCTGACAAATGTTACCCAGCTGCCCTGAGATCGTCTGTCTCAGAGTTATCTCTCATTTTCCCGCCACAAAGTGGAAACTTTCCAGAAAATTTTTCTTTCTTTCCCCAAAGCATTTGGTTATTAGAGGAATAAAATAAGCTGTCTTCATTCTCAGCCTCGGCAGTGTGGTTTTATTAAAAGGCAGATAGTCATTAATTTACAGAATCAGTGCTGGGAACATCTTTTGTGATCCCACATTAAATTTTAGCCCCGAATCCACCCCTTGGCAAAAATTACTCACATCGTTAAAAAATATTTAATTAGGCTGCAGTTTATTCGTGGCTCTCGGGGGAGATCTGGAGAATTTGCATGAGGAGGGTCGCCTCTCTCTCTCTCTCTCTCTCTCTCTCTCTCTCTCTCTCTGGTGAGAGAAATGGGATGTGAGTGGAGATCAGGAGGTCACAGTTTCAGTCAAGAACTTCCATTTTTCAAGGTCAGACAGGTAGAGAGGTTTTCCCCCGGGTCTCTGCTCACAGACGACAGCTACGATTGGCCCTTAATTATGTCTTTCCTTTGAGCCGCTGCTGGCTTTGTTTTGCAGGGATATCTGTGCTCTCCGGTGTCCACTACAACAATAGCACTGCTTTCACATGCGCTGGTATGATTTTATAGACGCAGTAATCAGATGATTTAGTAAGAACTCTAATGGAAGAGACGTGTGAAAATGAGAGGTCAGTTATGGGCTTGTCAATCATCATTTATAATGAAGTCTGTTTTAGTGTTTGACCGATATGGTTTTGCTGATGCCCATATCTATAGGATACTGCTGCCAACGGTTGATGTAATGCTAATGTCTAAAATATAAAAATGATGCAACGTTTATTTAACATACTGTAATATTAACTCAACATTCACTTATTTGTATTTGAATATAATGTAAGTTATTGTCAACCAGTGGTTTGAATTTGTGTAATGCTGTTTGTAACGTTTAAATATAGGTTGATTAACAGGTCACTATATAAGGGACATTATATGTTATATATATGAATAAATCAGGACTTTTGGTTCTGGAATAGAAGCAGCAATAATCTGGAGCCACAAACATTATCTGAGAGTCCAGAAGAGTCTCGCAGACTCATGCCTCACTCACGTTATCAGTTTGATGAGAATAAAACATGAGTCATTTATTAAAAGAGTAATTACATGCTATCAAATGTATATAATGTTCCATTTAGCACATTCGTGTTAAATGCTTTAATTAATTTTCAACCCTGGAGCCAACATGAGTTTATTTGATTAATACTTGTTTTAAAGTCACTGACATTTGCAGGAAGTGGTGGGATTTTTTCTTCCCCTCAGATGTGTTTTAATATGTTCTCTCTCCCTCAGGATTTGTCTGTTTTCCATGTTTAGCTTTTAACTGGTGATGCAGTGTGTATTTCATGGAAAGAAAAACAGCAAAATTGTGATTAAACATACTAGCAGGGCTGGGCGTCATGGAGCTGTATTTTAGTTTATTCTAATATTTATTTTTAAGGGCACTAATGACAGTCCAGGCTTAAAAACATTTAATAGTAAAAAACATTGATTAATCTAGAATCTAGACGTGTAAGTCTAATGGTGCCGTTCTCATTTTGTGCTGTACTGTCTCACATGCACCTGCCATGTGTTTTATCATAGAAAGTGAGTCACAATTTACATGCGTGACCAGGCTGGACGTTCCTGGACTCCTCGCAGGTTTAACTGGCAGCGAGCGTGAGGTGAGCGGCGTGTCGGATGCCAGTGAGTAATTGTGTCATAATGAGGGAGACGAGCGCTGGCAGCTTAATATTGCTATTTTAGGGTTTTAGTGACACTTGAGCAGGAGAGATCGCTGGAGGAACCAGAGAGATGCGGGCTGAGACGCTGGAACCAGAGACAAAGATCTAGGAAAGGAAGTGGCTCTGTACTGAATCGGCCAATCAGGTTCCAGCTGGGTCTGATGCTTCCCTAGCCCCGCCCCAAGCACCATCTAAGGATAAGGAGGAAATGAAACACAGGAAACGGGAAGCTGCCCGTCATGTGATGAAACTTGACAGCTTGAGATTATAGCTTTGATAGAGCAGAACAGTTCATAGCCGACAGCTGACATTTCTGAAACCTTGCTAATTAGGGCTTTCTTCCATAAACCAACACATAACAGCAAAATTGTGTCTCACCTCCCTGTTTTTCTCTCTCTCTCTTCGTGTTTGGACAATCAGGTGATTTCATTAATACGTGCCAGTCAGTGTTAATAGACAGAGGGGAGGGGGGGTGGGGAAAGCTCTTATTGAGTGACCTTCTACAAAACAAGCATGTTGCTGGTGGGCTCTGTCCGCAGCCCCTCTCCACAGCGCCAGGATCATTTACAATGCAGAACCCTCGTCTGTAATCCAAGTGTCCTTTTCACAATCACAGAACTAATCTGCCCGTCTCTCGTTACAGACGACACTTACTGCGGCTGCTGCAACACAATGAATATTAGAGCTGATATTATTTTCCCCGAGCGTCGCTCGCCCATCTTTGCATCGGAGAGATTAAGGCGAGACGAGCGCTTTGTGCAGCCACTTGTGCTGAAAGTGGCCTCATTCTAATACTGTTAAAATAGTCGACAGGGCCGTGTTCATGAATTATAATGCACACAATAGGTTGGTCCGCTCGGGCTCTGACAGAGAGAGAGATACTTTGCATTTCATCTTTATACTGAAGTAGATTTTTTAAGCACTCATTGTAATGTATTCACTCCACAGCTTCTTGGCATCTGTGTTTTTATTTCTAAGTCAACAGGAAATCAAAGTTGACTTCATTTAAAATTGCTTTATTAATACATGTTCCTGATTTTATTGCACGATTCATCAATATGTTATTTTTAAAAATTGTCTGTGTGTTCTTTCTTCAAAACATCATAATTATGTTAAAAAGTCAAGAACAAACACACTTCACTGTAAGGTTTTTCAGTAGATAACTTAAAAACTTGTGTTGGTTTGTTATTGATAATGAAATATTGGCAATAATAGCATAACCAATAGTGATGTGCAAAAAAGATGATTCTGTTCATGTTCTTCTTTGTTTTACTCAATGGCTTGTTTCTTGCTTTTGTTGGGATTGAACGTCAGTCTTCTGTAAGCTGGTTGAAAAGCTCAACCCAACCTCTTTAGTTCTTCAAAAAGAATCCTCAATTCTGTGGTCTGCTGGATACAGGCAGAGTGTCAGAAAGATCCAGAAAGTCTTATTTGGATTGTGCCTGCAGCTTTTTGATGCCCACGGACAAAAAAAGAAAAATCTGATGTTCTGCTTGAGTTTCTGGAGTGTGAGCGGCTGAACAGAAAGAGACAGAGAGAGTTAGAGAAACACCGGCTGCTGGTGGTCTCATCAGAGTTCTTTTGGTTTATATCATCAGGGGTCTTTTGTGATTTTTATGTCTTACAGTAAAAATGTACAGTAAATATACCAGTAAAATCTTTCTGACGCCTTTTCTGTCATGTCTTCTGCTTGATTACTGACTTGTGAAGTTTACGTGTTGAAGAAATCAGGTACAACTATTCCACATTCAGCTTTGAATATAAAACACCATCGGTCATTTACAGTAATAGTTGTCACCTGTTTTGTACTGTGGCAAAAAAATACAAAAGCGTGTTTCTGTCATTGTTCCCTTCCGTTGTTGTTTCCGCTTGGAATAATAATTTCTGAAAGACTAAATTGCTTTGAGGGACATTAAAGGGATTATTCTCATGTAATCCGCAGGTCCCTGCAGACACAGACCTGATCCCAGAACAGTGTAGAGACACATTTTTAAGATGCTCCAGAGCTGTAGATACTTCATCTGCCTGTTGTTTTCTTCTTGTCATCCCCGTTAGTAACAGTAAATCCTTTTCCACCCGTTCAGAAAATTAGCATGTTTAATGGCTAGACAAGCGCACGGTAATTATTTCATTATTTGGACGAGCTTTTGCCTCTAAAGAGAATGAAGTTGTGCCTCAGTGAGGTAGAAAGAGGCTGAGGAAGCATCTCATGGGAGGAGAAATTTAAAAGAGCACAAGAGCTACAGTAAAATAAGCACATTAAACTCACTATGAAGGAAAGCTGGGCAACACTGATAGCTGGGTTTCAGAGGATGTTTTTACAGAGTTATGTTTTGGATTTTTATCATTGGTTGATCTGCTGTTTGTGGTGTTTCAGGTGGAGCTGACGGGCAGCAGTGTGTTTGATTATGTTCATCCGGGAGATCATGTGGAGATGGCCGAGCAGCTGGGGATGAAGTTGCCGCCGGGCAGAGGGCTGATGTCACAGAGCACGGGGGCGGAGGATGGGGCAAGCTCCGCCTCCTCTTCCTCTCATTCTGAAACACCTGAGCCAGGTAAGGTCATGTGACTTCAGACTGTATGAATGTTAATGCATTAGATAACAAACTATCAAACCACAAACAAATGATACCTGATGAGGTGTCCTTTATAACATTATAGACATGTTTCACTAATGTTTGTCAGTGAAATGTGAAGTGGTTTTCTGGAAAAGTGTGCATGTGCTTTCTTGACATAAATTCCACTTGGTTTGATATTTTGTTATCTAATGCAATGACAGCAAGAATGTATATTTTCACTTTTTTTTTTTTTGCAGTTTCATCCATGAAATGCTGGAGAGAATATAAAGTTTCAGTAAATCAAATGATATAGTTGAGTTTTTATCATTTGATTTTGACTTCATACTTAGGCTTCATTGTTTCTGTTGTTTTCTCTGAGTTGTTTGTTTACTGATTCATTTAAACTTCAATCCATTTTGTTTTCTGAAGTCTGTGGTTTATATAATGTTGCAGTAATGTTATGGTCTATATGATGGGTCGTGACTGTAAGTGGAGATTAAAGAGCACGTGTGTGTGTGTGTGTGTGTGTGTGTGTGTGTGAGTGTGTGTGTGTGTGTGTGTGTGTGTGTGTGTGTGTGATACAGCAGATGAGTGTCTCTCTGTGGTCGGAGCTCTCCAGGGGCGGCCCGTGTGCCGGCAGTACTGTAACACACTCTCACCCTGCTCCCGAATTTAATTAGATGAATTGTATAGCAGGAATAAAAAGAGGTGACATTTCTCATTGGAATTCCTTTCAGGGCTCTTATAGACTTTGCCTTCCAAATGTTCCCATTTTCATTTTGTTGTACTGATGATAATTTAAGTATTAGGGGAAAATCCATTTATAAATTAAACAAAATGACTTGATATCCATCAGTCCCTGAGTTCATCAAGCTGTTCAAACATGAGGGAGATTGGCTGCTCGGCCCGGGTCTTCCGAGAGCTTCAGTAATTAGATCTGCCAAGGATTTATTCTGTACTGATTGGAGCTTTAAATTAATTGAAGTTCCACATTTGTGATTTTGTCCTTTTCGTGTTTTTTTTTTACAGCTGAAATTTCACACGTGTGTGTCTGTGTGAGTGTGTCTTTGTATGTTTGTTTGTGTGTGAGTGTGTGTGTGCGTGTGGGTGTGCGTGTCTGTGGGTGTGTGAGGTATATGGATATTAATTTTTATAGTGACAGTGGGGGGGTCTTTAATGGTTGGTGGGCTTCTGACTCTTAAGATTTATTTGTGTTCAGAGTCATCACAGATGATGCTTTACAAGCAAAGTCTGTATTAAACACTCAGAAAGTGATACAACACACTGCGACAAAACAACATCACTCACATTAAAATGTTCTCTTATGTGATGTGACTCACCTGGAGATGATCGCGAGATGAGGATGTTTTTTCTTGTTTTATAAAGAACATGTAAATTGCAAATAATCCATTAAATTCTATAATGTATATTTTTCAGTATAGTCACTAGTGCCCACAACAACGTTTTTCTGCAGCGCTAGAGTAATTGGTCATGTGACATTTATGAGTAAGGTGATTGGTTCAGAAAATGAAATGAGTGAGTGTAATTAAATATGGCAGCTTGCAGGCTGTGCTATAGGTGGAGTCAAATTTTTCTTTACCTCCTCCTTTCTCCTCCTGTTTCCGCCTGTATGTCACTTTTTCTTCTGCTCAACCTGCAAAGTAAATGCTTGTTTTTATCAGCAGACTATGTTAAATATCTGCCCCCCCGTCACTGTTTCTCTCTCAAGGGCGCGACACGCCGGCAGTAACTCAGTCAACACGCCGGCATTTCTCTTGAAGATCGTAATCCTGCTGTTTGTCAACACGAGCCTTTTGATGAGCGCAAACGCATTTGTGCATTAATAAAAGAAAAGCGTTTGAGCGTTATTTGCAGTACGATTTCGGGAACGCAAACGTGCACCTGTGACATCTGCCCAATCGCTTTTGTCATAGAGACGTCATGGCAACAAATTTCAACCGCTATACTGTTTAACAGTTTAACTGCAGTAGAGTTTCTGTAGTATGTTTAGTTGCATTGCTACTTTTAGTTAGTTACTGCCAAAGCACTAGTAATGGCTGCAAAGTATGTTACTCTGATTTTACTTTAGTTTGGGGTGTTTTACACACAATTTTACAGAAATATAGAACAGAAATATAGAATTATGTCAACATAAAACAAAAAAATAGAAATAATAGTATGCAGATGTATCAGAACAATTAAAATTTGATCTGGAATTGCCTATTTTATATCTGCTAATTTATTTTTGTTGCTGTACAAATAAAACGAAACATGTTTAGATTGTGGTCACATGATGCGGCTTTATCATATTATACTGTAACATCAAGAATGTTCGTCTACATATCATTAATGGAACAAGAGATATCACATTTAAACACTGATAAAAAGAGCAAGATTCTGTCAGGACGGAATAAAACAGCAGAATTAACCTTTTGTGCAGCTGAGCGCTGAGCGGCTGATGTGTGTGGAGCAGACGTCCCAGCGCAGGGCAACAGTGGGCGTCTCAGGGCACCCAGAGCTGCAGTCGCCCGTGGGCAGGGCGATGGGGCTCTCCTGCAGGATTAGACCTTTGATTTGTGTGGATTCTCCTCTAGCCTTTAACAGGTGTCTGCTGCTGTGGGTGACATTTCAAATGCAAATAGAGCTCTTTTCCACAAGGCCTGAATCTACCCCTGTCACACCAGAGTAATACCCCCAGACCATCTCATACACACACACACACACACACACAGAGACCATCTCATAGACACACACACACAAACACAGACCACAGTAACACCCCCAGACCAATTCATCCATACACAGACCATCTCATACACACACACACAGAGACCATCTCATACACACACAAACACAGACCACAGTAACACCCCCAGACCAATTCATACACACACAGACCATCTCATACACACACACACACAGAGACCATCTCATAGACACACACACACAAACACAGACCACAGTAACACCCCCAGACCAATTCATACACACACACACACACACAATTCATACACACACACAGACCAGAGTAATACTCCCAGACTAATTCATACACAAACACACACATATTACCATGCACATCTGTCTTTGTTGTATACACACACTGTACTGTACACAAACACACACACAGTGCATTCAGAAAAGCTGTCAGAAAGGGTTAAATTCTGAAGTGAGCTTTTGCAAAAAAAAGTGTTTTGCAGTATCCGAGGATTGAATGATAGTTGCCCAGCTGATATATATAATTCTAGATATTAAATATAAACAGTATACACTGTAAATGGCTTAAATCAGTGTTTTTCAGCCATTGGCCATTTCAGACCATTGGCTTATACAATTGTTAACACACTTCGATTTTGCCAAGAAATGTCTTTGAGCTTCATTCAGCCGTAGGGCACTGAGGACACCAGAGGCATCTAGCCGAGGTCACTGACCTGTTGACTGTTCACTGTCTGGGCCACTTGGGACCTCTGCGGTCTGCATTACCCAGAATTCTCTGTGGTAAATCCTGCTCACTGCCTTCCACAGTGGATGTTTGGCACATATAGAGACATGTCCTTGAGAAGTGAAGTTAGGGTCAGAGCAGTTAGCATTTGCTCAGAATACAAATATAAGATTAGTTCAGCAGGACAGCAGACATTAACCTAAAACACCTGTCACACGAGTGCACTTTTATCAGCAATCACACCGCTTTACTGTCACTTTAGATTGAATTTGTTTTTGTGCTTAAGTGTCCACAAAAATATATTAAAAATACTTTCTAGGAAATTAGTAATAAGTACTTTTAATATGAACGTTCTTAAGTGTATTAATGTTATTGCATTAGATAACAAACACAAGATGTTAATCTTTGACATCCAGAAAGTCTCTGAGTGTTTTGCTTCAGTGGCTAAACACTTCTTACTTTACTTACAGTACCATGATATCTACTAAAGTACCAGGTTATTGTCATCTGGTAACACTGCAGTTATTCCTGTAAGAATCTATCAAAATCTGTGCATGCATGTTTTAATATGTTTTAAACTTTACATTCACAATGTGATCTGAAACTATCAAGCTCAGCATTGATGAATAAACACACAATCACCTGAGTGGTGGGAAAATGGGATAACAGTGGGTTTGAGAGAGATCACATGACCAGCAGCTGGAGGAGTTTTAATTGAATCTGAAGTTTGTGAGGTCTGCGGCTCAAACATATTGATTTATTCAGGTCGACTCAGCCAATGGGGTCACGTTTGAAACCATCTGACACTTTTTCAATTTAACTCACAGTACTTCACTTTCAGAGCAGAAATAGAGTGTGTGTGTGTGCGTGTGTGTGTGTGTGTGTGTGTTCGCTACACAAAAACAAAACAGCTGAATAATGTATCATGTTGTCTTTAAAACATTTGTTCATTCCATGAAGCCGTATGAAAAAATGAAATAAACTCTGATCTTTGTTTTTGCAGGATAGAATATCAGCTCTATCAGTGAGTTTGTTTGCATTGTAAGACTGTTTGAAAGCTCGTGCTGTTGCTTGAACTGACAGATATTCAGGGTAATTCTTCATATACTTTCAGACACAAGAACACACAGGGCTGAAGAGAGAGAGGTAGCGAGACAGATAGAGAGAGAGGTAGTGAGAGAGATAGAGAGAGAGGTAGTGAGACAGATAGAGAGAGAGGTAGTGAGAGAGATAGAGAGAGAG
>JAZGTK010002328.1:0-29523 GCA_036877625.1 Ambastaia sidthimunki | reverse complement strand
AGAGAGAGAGAGAGAGAGAATAATTACTGGTACACAGGCAATGAAGAAGTGAATGGATGGGTTCACACATAAGCATCTGTGCTGAGCTACACTGTCAGTGTTAATTCCCACTGGGACACAATGACAGCATTAAGAAGAGACAGAAGAGCTACATTTTGTGGAGGCTGTGTAGTTTTTTCTCATTCATGAGCATTTTTAGCTCTCAGTCTCTTGTGATGTTCGAGCACGTATGAGTGAAAGCACAGCACATGACTTCAGATTTTAACAACATAAAGCTGTTAAACCATTCAGAACCAATGCAATTATTTGTAAAGCTAATACAATAGCTACATTAGATTGTATTTGTGGAACAAAACAATGGTCTAATTTCTGTCAGTTACCATTTATATGTTTGCTTTTTTATGAATATCTGTTTTATTATTGCTTACATTTTCAATCATTTTGTGAAACAAAGGACAATGTGTGTTTAATGTATTTTTATTTTTTGAATGGTAGTGTTCAAATCTTTGTTTCATATGAATGAGTGAAACGGCAGGAAATGAAAAAGACACATTTCCTGAGGAATTAGGTCACGTTTAGCAGGTCACAGTCTCGATGGTCTTAAATCCATGAGAATGATGACAGCATGAGCCATTTTAAAACAAATGACATCTAACGCGGTCAAGACATAATGCTTTAAATCTAAACCTTTACAACCCATCATGTTCATTTATGATTCCTTAATACATGCACGGCTGTCAGTGTAGCTCTTTGTCCCGTATTTTAATGATGATGAAGATAATAACAGGTTGACATTGCCATCGCATGCACTTTCATGCGTTTTAATAACAAAAACCATCATGCCTAGTCTACTATACACTTATTATGTATGCAACCTATTAAGGCACAATTCCCCTACATGTCCATTTCCACTGTTTTACCCACAAAGTTCATGTTGCGTTACGCATTGTTATCGTTTATACGGTACCTGCGGTGATCCATCCAGCTGTTCGGTTCCTCTGCTTGATTCTGCCGGGCTCATGGACTCAGAGATGCCGCTGTGGGACTCAGAGATGCCGCTGTCCTCCTCCTCTCCTCCCAGCTGATGCTCGTCGCTCTCCGAGTCGGTTTCCCACGTCGAGTCGCATTCTTCCACAGTGCTCGGCTCCTTGTATCTCCAGCTTCCCATCAGATTGCCCATTTAAACCCGCCGCTGTCCTGTCCAACCTTTCGTGCCTACATATTAAGGTCCTCGTTTGACCCTGCGGTTCATCTGCGAGCTTTAATATGATACAGGATCCGTTTTGGGTCTCTTTTATGTGTCTAACGGGGATTTCCAGCTGTCTGATAAGAACACACCCCCTTTCTACCCGAGATCAGCTTTATAGATGAAGATCGTGATGTGTTTTCATTCAGACAAAATCAAGGACTCTACCGAAACAACTACTGACATAACAGATATATCTATACAAATAATGTCAAGCTTATTGCTGTGTTTTTACAAAGTTAAGCTATTAATGTCAGGGCTGTCGCAAAGTAAAATTATTAATCTTGCAATTTTTTTCTGGCTAATACATGCGTGTATTTTTACAAAGAAATTACGGCAAAACCATACAAGGTCTGTTTTAATGCCTCATACATTGCCTTAGAATAAAGATCTTGTGTAAAGATTTTGAAAGACTAAATCAATTGTACTGTATCGTGTGTGAAAGCATTAATTTCCCTAGAAACTACCAATCAGGAGGCAGTTGTGCCGATAAAAACAGCTGTATCCATTTATATAGAACCGCTAGGTGGCATTGGCATTTGTAAAACGATTTAAACGGAGCATGCGCAGTTAGCTTCTTTAGCAGAGAGATGAGTATAGAGGCTGGTGTGCCATTAGGTCACATGCAGAACATTTGTACAATATGTCAAAGAAGGTCACGTAAGAGGAACAAGTTCTGTGTCAAGACCCATCTGAGTGCCAGAGAAGATGGTTTATAATTGATGGTGGAACATCAACCTTTAAATTCTAACAGCTGTTTAAACTGTGTGTTGTTCTGGTTTACTAATAAAATGTGTAACATTTGATCACTTTAGACCCTGAAAATATTTCCAATTGCTGTAGAAATCACAGTGTTTATAAGGGGTTTATGTTTTAACACTAAACAGTTTGGAGGAACAGTAATGACTCAAGAAAATACATTTCTGGCAGAACCCACACATCTAATGTTAAATTCAGTTCATCATATTGCATTTTACATTTAGGCATTTAGCAGACGCTTTTATCCAAAGCGACTTACAATGTGAGGAGAACATAGAAGCGAAAAATCAAAAACGACAATAAACATCAGCCATACATAGAAACAATTTTCCCTGTGGTGCCTGTAGGGAGAGAGAGAAAAGATTTTTTTTGTATTTGCTTTTCAATTTTGATACCACTCACTATCCAAAATGCCATCTTCCATTTCACCCTCTGCGTGTCTCTGCTTTGTTCATATAATGCATTTATTAATAATTTATCACTTTTTCCGTCTCTTTCCTTCTAGTTTTGCTCTATCTCTCTATCCTGTTCTCTTTTTATCCTGATTCTCTCTCTGTCTGTGTGAATATAGCAAAGTGGATTGGCTCTCCAGTGGCTGTAGGGTAATTATCCTACATCACAAGTCAAGCTCTGCTGCTTCCTGCCTGTGGGAGGGTGGGAGTGTTCCCATCACACGCTCAGTGCAACTGTTCCTGAGGCCTGCGTGAGAGGGGAACCAAGAGTACAGAGACAGGGCTGTCTACATACCAGAAAGTATTCTTTCTCTCTCTTTCTTTTTGCTCATTCATTCACTCATTCAGCTTCACACCTATTCAGCTTTGTCACTTTTGTCAGAATTAGCAGGTGTGTTTCTTTAGCCAAGACTAAAGTCATTATGAGGGAAAGCTGTAGCTATAGGGAGTGAAAAGCAGGAATGATTCTTAGGGGCCCACTGGTGCAAGAGGCCCCTCAACAATTCATGTTGTATTGATGTAAGAGGCCCATGGGGCATAAAATTCCTTATAGTCTTGTTGGCTATGCTGTTTCAGATTCAAACAGCTTTACTGGCATTTAAAATAGAGAGTCTTTACTGTATATTTTACTTAAAAAACACAAGATTAAAAAAAAAGCTAACCTTAAGTGAAATAACCTTCTTTTAACTTTTAAACGCCTTCCAGAATAATGCTTTTCCTGAACTTGGTGTAAAATGGCTTTTATTAGACCTTTACAAGCTGCCCATCCACAAAACAGAGCAATCTGTGTCTATTGAATTAAGAGAGAAATCATGAGGCGTTAAGGCAATCTGACAATCGTACGAAGCAAACTGCATTCCTGCCACTTTTGGGAGCCATTGAGCATTTTATGGCTGTTTTCTCATTACACCAGAAGCTGTTTAATGTCAGGCCATGTGAGGATAGGAACAAAACAACAAGCAAAAGAGAACGAGAAGAGGTGGGCGGCAAAGTAATGATTTAGTCGTCCCGTCTGTTAATAAAACCGCAAGGAACATACATGCACTCCCGAGTCAGCACGCAGGACCTGCTGAACTGCGCTTAAATCTCTTGGTGGAAATCCAGAGCTAATTTTAAATGGGTTCAATGACTGTCTGCATCACCGAAGACTTTGATTAATGGAAGTTAGGTGCCAAATACAGCGGCTAGTGGGTCTCAGGGATGATATTAGATTTTATGATGGCATAAACACAGCAGGAAACCATTACATCACAGATGATTCATAGAGGAAGAAAGAAGTTCAGTATTTTTACATTAATTACAAATATTTCAGGCAGCTGCTTATGGCTGTCAATGCAGAATGCGGTAAATCATCTTTATTAGCTTCAAAAACTTGAACTTCACTAAATACACATAATTTTTTAAACACGGTTATCAAGAGAAAGCATATTTCACATCCCAAGTATTAGGGCAAAAAGCAGTGCTATTATTTTCACAGTGTATGTACAGACATTTAATTCACTGCTTTTTAGTAGTTTTAACAAATGTACATGTTTGTATATGTTTGTTTTTAGGCTAATGCAAAGATTATTATTCACCTGAGGTTACTGTATTTGACCAGGTTTATTTAAACAGCATTAAGATCTCTGACTTTCTTGTTCATTAGTTATTATTATAATGATCAATGCATGATTTTGTATAATAAGGTCTGGGTCCAGATTATCGGATGCAGTGATATAATATTATAACGGAAACTTGTCAGTCAAAGCAAGTAAAAATGTACATTGTAATACTCAATTTTTCCACTAGAGAGCAGTAGCTCCTCGGTAAATGAAAACTGTGCTTTGCATGCAGACACTGCATGCAGACACTGCATGCAGACACTGAGTGAATACATTTGATTAGGGGGAGCCTTTGGGACATAACTCTTAGTATGCATTATGAGTCAGACAGGCAGTTGTGGGGCGCTGGGGCAGCAGATGGGCTATTATCTGAATCTCTGCAGGAGTGATGGAGAGCCAAGACTGTACTAGATACAACACACTATTACTCAAACAAAATATCACTGTGCCAAAAAACTCACACTGCTTACACTGAAGCATGCATACAGTGTTTCAAACTATTATCCTGCCCCTCTTTCGGACACATATGCAACAACACACACAAGGTTACGTGGTGGAGGTAATAAATCCAAAAAAAGCCCAAGCCAGGGCTACTGATCAGGACAAGCTCACCACACAATTCTTCTTCTTTCTCCTCTTCACGGCTGTGTCTCGTGTCCCATCAGACTTCACATTCTGCCAGCCCTCAGATCCAGCTGAGATCCTAATGAGACTGTTGACTGTTCATCAGCCACAGCAGTAAAAATTCAGACGCACTCAGTGAAGGGGTGACAACATTTCCTACTGGGTGCACTATATATATTATCTTATTCTGTATATCCAGCGTTTTCAAGCAGGAGTCTGTGAAGGTGGTGTGGGGGTTCTGGGGAAGAAGAGAAGATATAAATATTTTCATCAATAGTGTCTGTGATATATTAATCTGTTGAATGAACATTACAAATAAATAAAGCTTAGCAGATTATTAGTTAAAGTTATTTGTTAAGTGAAGTTAGTATTCTTAATGTCTTTTTTCATGTATTCTATGTCATATATTTTGTCTTTTTCTGTGCTTTAATTTTTTTATATGCAAACTGGCTTTGCAACAATGCAACCACACACACACACACACACACACACACACGCACACACACACACAATTCGAATTCAGTTCAACTGATTAAACTACATTGCCACTTTTAAAGTTAATAAATGTAAATAAAAGTATTAAAAGTAGTGTGTATGTATTATATAGGTCAAGATTGTAACCAATCTATAAATCTGAATATTGGGCATGATGTTCCCTCTAAACGTTATTTAAGATCTCTTTACATCTGCAGTTTATAAGATGGAGTGTGCAGGACTGTGCAAGTCAATCAGTTTTATAATTGTCTGTAATTAATTAAATATACGGGTCATTACTTTGCAGTCAAGCATGTCTGTGTTTCAAGGTTGCTTTTACAATCTAACTTAATGGTCTGAAAGCATCTACAGAGAATAGTAATCAGATTCTTACCGTGATACAACACTGAGGTGCTGCTGTCCCTCTGCGGTTAGACACCGACCATCTACCAAAAACATCCTGGGATTTCAGTTCTGTGTCTAAGGGCTAAAGACTCTTATCATCTTATCCATATTTCTGCCCTTTAGCAAACACACACAAACACACACACACACACACACACACACTCACACACACACTCACACACACACCCCTTGACCTCGGTCACACAGAGTATGTGTGACTAGTTATATGTGTAACATTGAGTGTAACATCTACATGTATTATATAATATTATATTATATTATATGTGTAATAGAGCTCTATGACTGCAGTTTGACCATGGCTGTTTAATTAACTTCTTATCAGAGCCGTATGTTTGTGCATCCACAGGGCTCCAGGGACACCCCCAGACACACACTCCCATCTGACACAACAGAAGGCAAGGCAGCAAACCCCTCTGATATATCCTTCAGCTCCATATCAGCGCTTCTTTGCCCATCTGCTTTTTATCATGTTCTCAGCATGCTGCTCACATCCAAAACACGCTATGAATGATCCCAAATAAAATGTCTAAAACAAATAATGGCACAAAGGTTTAAAATCACCGTATGATGATAGGAAATGTGAATTTAAATAGGTGAGCGTGAGGCACCGCGTTCAAATAAAAATGAATTAAGAAAATTTACGGCCCATATATATTTCCTACTCGCCTTGAAACTGTATTGGGCAATATTTAATCATATATTTTTGTTCTTTTTGTCCCTTTTTTTCTACCATACTGATCAGCCAGTCACAGCTGACTTATGGAACTTGAATTTGTCACAAAAAAAAGGTTTTGCTCCTCATATTTTGATTGGTGACTTTTTCATTTATGAGGAATGTTATACGTGTCATCACAAAAAAAAGTTTCTACCTTTCTAAATAAACCTCCACATCTACTGTGGTTAAAACAGGAATCTTCAACATGGACCATCATCTGGATCTGAAACAAATTTTTGAGGAAAAACAAAATGAAAATATGAATGGAAACACAAAATTAAGTTATAAGTTAACACAAAAATGAACACAAAATTATGTTATAAGTTATAATCAAAACTATATAATCAAAATTAAGTAAGCTAAATCAATAATTGTCCCTCCCATATTTAGTAATATTAAAATGCCTATAAATAGTACATAAGCAATAATTATTTAAATGGCTTTGCAATATGTAAAAGTGGGTCCCTACTAAGGGACACTGGATCTATCTACTAAGGGATGCTACAGTCAAAAAAGATTAAAGACCCCAGAGATAGATGACATCACAAAAGATGCCGCAATAGATTTCAGGGTCAGGCTGTCATTCTTACGCTCTGTTTATTATAACATATTATGATGCAGTTCCTAATAAAGTTGCTGGGCAAGTGCTGAGTAACTTATTTTATTAACTCCCTAAAGTCATTTTTACCCACATTGTTGGCACTCGACGATTGTTCATTTTGGAGCATGAAAATGAAATGGAGTTTACAGCGACGCCCCACCATAAATCACACAGCTTATAGGCAAATACTGCTCAGTCACAGACAGTTGCTGTTGATTGCAGGTAAAATATAGGCTCAGGCACTCATGCTGATGACAGCCTTCTCCATAATGCCATATACTGTAATAGATGGCCCACAGTTTTCATAAGAGCCATTTCCTGGACTGCAATGACAGGGTGTTTTATTAGGAGAACATCGGCTTTGCTACCAACATCTGTGCACAGAGGAACGCAGACTACAAAACCGGCCATTCATATTTTATTAGCCATTTTGCTGGCTATCCATAATTCAGTGATGAGCATACTTAACAGGTCTGCTCTGGGAGAGTGGACCAATTATACAGCCCCTGTGAAGGAGAATTGATTCTGTTTGGGTCGTATAGTGTCTGTGTGTACGCAGTGTGTGTGTGTGTGCTCTGCAGGTGATTATAAAGTTATAAATGAATCTGGCTGCAGGGAGATGGAAGACACACACTGGTGGACAGTAGCATTAACTTTCCTTAATTATGTCAGCTTGGATTCTCTAATTGGCACAAACGCTCAAAACACTAACGGTTCAGAGTTCAGTTTTCTATCACTATATTAGTGGAATTATGGAGTCTTTTGACTCTAATCATCTTGTTTACAATGTTATTGCTACACTGTTATTTCGGTTCCCCACCTGACCTTCTCTCACGCTGAACAATATGCGTCATCTGTTTGTACTTGACTGACATTTGTGTTGTCAAATATTTGTGCAGTAGAGCTTATGGTGGAACCCTGTGTAAATGTATTCTAAATATTTGACAATCTGATTATCACCTGTTTGTTGTTGGTATCCAGTAATGATGTCATGCTTAATATTGTTACTGTGATGGATGTGACATTGGCATTAAAAACTTTGCACATACACAAAGCAAAATTCCATATATTCCCTGAACATATTCCTGCGTCTATTAATGACTGGTCTCAACACACTGCATGTCTGTCTAATTAAGAAAGTCTCTTTTGAAGGTCTTCCCCAGCTAACAGAAAACACTCTCAGAACATTGGCTAATGTTTTCTAAATGTTCTCTCATAGCTATCATAGTAAAACATACTAGCAGTAACATTAGCAAAACTTTATCAATAAATATATTTATATCAAAAATAGTTAGTGGAACTAGATTTTAAGAGTGCTACAGAAATTACAAATTTGACAATAGCGTTAATACAATGTAGAAAATATTGGACATTTTGAGCATTCCTAAAACTTTCAAAGTAACATTTTTGTTACTTAAAGGAAATGTTATGGAGACCTAAACCTAGGTTTCTGGAACCTAAATTGTTAGCTGGGCTCTTGTGCATACTAGAACCCACTGTTTAGTGAGCACTAAATCCTTAAGGGCCTGTGCATCTTTCTATTTCACACCAATATCTCCCTTCACTGAACAATGAAGCTAACAGATCACTGCTCTGGCATGAAAACTGAAATGCAAACAGCCCAAACCGATTGGTCCATAGCAAAAAGAAATATCATTGGCTGTCATTTGCTTTTCTGGGATCATTACATGTTGACAGTTCTTTCTTTCATTAAGAGGAAGTTAATTACAGATTTGAAATGAAGTGCTATTGCGTTCACACTAAATCTGAACATTAGAAAGTATTAATTTCAACTGCAGGACATTTGGCTTTCAAATGACATTTAAAAGCCCTCTGAATTGCATCCTTTCTGCGTGTTACTCAAAATGACCCATTTAAAACAAAGGTCACAACCGGGTTCTCTTTAATATTTCATGTTTCTTTTTTGAAGAGACTGAATGGAGGGCAAATTGAGATTTTAGACTTTTCACATTTTTTTATATTTCATATTGTTTTTGTTACTTGATATACACATAAAGGAAACATTATTACAACCTAAAATTATCTAGCAGAATCCCTCATGTCTCTTTAAGGTGTTTTAGAAAAAATCTAAAAACTTTTCACAAACTGTGCCCATATTTACCAAGATACCAGTCTGGGGACGTTTCATCAACTTCATCCCAGACTAAATTAACATCCATGTGGATTGTAAAGCTTTATACACCTACTGTATGTCTTTTGTACAGTATGTAACTGTCTCATTTGCTTCTGTTTTTATTTCCCTAAAGATATGTTGCTAAATGTGAGCTCAAGATGAGCAAACAGCTCAAGGTGTTGGAGCCCACACACTAACCACTAAAATTTTAATACTTATATTTATGCATCTGGCAGATGCCTTTATCTTAAAGTAACTCAGTGTATTTTATCAGTATAAAATGGGTTTCAAACCCATGACCTTTGATGTGCTAACTGAACTACAGGAACACCACAAATTGCTCTTGTAGCTACAAACTGAGCTACAGAAACATCACTTGGCTTTGGCTTCAATTCCATCAAAAGAAAAGAGACAAAGCTGGTACTCAGATGAACATTAATTCCATTGAGCTGTGAAAGGACAACTTACCTCTGAGTAATACAATTTCCTCCCAGTGTCTAATGCAAGTGTCCTTTTCTCAGATGAGATGAAATCCAAGCAGAGGATCTCATCATCAGCAGGGGTGAAAGAGGGCTGGAGGAGGGCCCTGGTCCATCAGGTCCCCCCAGCATGCAAGTGGAACCCACACTCCACAGCCTGCTGGTACTTCACTCCAACCAGGGTCCAGCTCCCTGTGGAACTGAACAGAATGATCCAAGAGAGTTTTCAAAGAGCACAGAACAGTCCAGAGAAAGACAAGCTTAATTGATCACCCTGTCACTACACTTTATCATTAACGGCTTGGTGTCCCGGTAACAAATAAGATTGTTTTGGGATGAGACCAATTAATTGTGATGTTAGAAGAGCCTGCCAAGTTCTCTGTGCCAGATGCAATTGTGAACACGGGTGATTTCTTGGTTTTACAGAAGCACTTCATCAAAATTTTCCATTCTGCATCTTTTAAGATTTCCCTGGTCAAGAGCAGATCAAATGTCTCTCAAACAAACTGTGAAAGCATTTTATCCTGTATACTATAAAAACAGTTGTTCTAGGTGTGTCTGTGTATAAATTAAATGTTAATGTTCTAAAGTATCAGTCCAGAATGCACATCACATACACACACCTACCTTTAAAGCTATGCAAATAAGGGCCTCTCATAGACTCAATGTTTGATACAAGCCATTCAAAATGCACAGATCAAGGCCAAAATCGGTCCAATCCAATTCAGCATTCCATAACATCCTGCATTTATGAGGTCAGACAACATTCAAATTCCATCCATCCTTCTTTAGTATCTCAGCAGCCATTTTTAATTTCCCTATGGATTAATTAAGGGCCTAAATGACCTTTTACTGCGTGCATGTTTTTACGGGCTGAAGACAAAGCGGCATGTTTTAAGACAAAGCAGAATTTCACAGGCTGCGTATCATTACATCACCAATCTGCTCCGCTCTTCCAGGAGACAATTAATATTCTGTGTGCGCTAACAAACACAGCCGAGCTTAGCATCTCAGAGGAGCCGGCAGGTAATTGCTGAAGTCAGCCACAGCGCGAGAGACGGTTGGTATCACAGGCGCTAATATGTGTTTATCCAGGGGCTCATACCTTTGATGTAGCCTCATCATCTATTAATGTATAACGAGTGGCTGATGGAATGACATATTACCACTTGGTCTCTATTTACTTGTGATTGAGCTCTAAGAGACATATTTCTTTATGTAAATCAAGCCCACAGCAGACTATTCAAAATCAGTACAGCACATATTGCTTATTCTGTTGTTACAAGAGCAGAGGGTTGTCTGGGTTTACATGGGAAGAACGTGTGATTGTTTTTTTAATGCTGCATTAATAAAAGATGACAAACCAGACAATGCAAAGAGATGTTTATTTAAACCAAAAGTCAAAACAGTGATTGACTGTATGCTTCATAAAAGAGTTTTCTTAAGCATGAGCGTCCTTCACATAAAAGACTCGCAAAGTTACAAGTGTCATTTAAAGATCTGCTTGTATCTGATCTTAACCAATCCAGAGAAATTAACCAATCGTGGAACCAACAGCCTTTTCTGGAGCTAATTGGGCTGATCTTGTGTTGACGCTTGGGAAAAAAACCAATTGAAAGCATTAAACTACATCAGCCAATTTTCTTTCACAGCTAAAACACCATTTTATTGTGCAGCTGTAATGGTGGCTGATTTGTTTTACATAAAACTGCTATCAGGTTGAAAAACTAGCTGCAATTTTCTCAAGAATTAAATTAGATTTGGAACAGGTGAAACTATTTGGATGCTTCGATTTTTAGTTCAACAGCTATAAAAGTCTGACTGCAATTTGTTTCTGTAGTTTGTTGTTAATATTGTTAAATGCAGACCAATTGATTCTATCGAGTTATGTTGAGAAAATGTATCGACTCAAGCCAAATTCCCACAATAATGGAAAGTGATAAAGTAATTTCTATGCAAATGGTGTTGACAAATGCATTTTATATTTCCTGTTTATTGTGGATCTAAATTGCTTTGCCTCATCCTTACTGAATTGAGACCTAAATTATCATTTAATCTAGTTTGTGCTGGTATCTATGGGCTTGAACAGCAGGTATGAGTATTGGCAGAATATTTCTCCATCAATAACCATCTTTTTCTGTTTCCCACCCGACTCCCTGAAAGCCATTAAACAGTCCGGTCCGGTTCTCTGCAGAAAAACGCTACCAGAATGAAGGAAGATGGAAGGATTACAGGATTAAACAGAAAAAAGGAATTTTTACACAGCCGCACACTCTCCTTCCGAACGTGTGTCAGAGTCTTTTTCATTTTGAAATAAATCCTCATTATTCCATCACATTTTATTTTCCCTCCAGGAAATACATGCACCAATAAAACAGTTAATTTCAAAACAATTCCATTACGGATGCAAAGTTCTTTTTTAAATAATCAGGCCACAACTATTATGTTCCATAATTCAATCCTGATCTACAGAAATGCACAATAGCGAGTTTAATCTGTCATATTTCAGTCATCGTTACAAGACAGCAGTCTGTGGCTCTTCTGTTTCCTGTGATTGACATCGTCCGTGTTGGCACGGGAGGCGCTTCTGGGAAAAGAAAGGACAAGGCGGAATGTCACAATCCGTATCGTAGCTGTCGCCGCACTGAGAATGAAGACACAAGACACTTAAACAGGCACAGCATTTAAATGAACATCATATAAGCCTAAAGCCAATGTATCCAATTAAAATGTCAGCCATTTTGATTACAACGTAGACCGTTAAAAGTATGTGTTCGTTTTAGCTTGATATTTGTCAAATGAGGATGAATTTTACTGGAAATTCACACACAGAGTCAAGCTGACTCCTAATTTCTTACATTCCCTACTTTTAAAAAATTTTTTTGTTTTGTTTCGTCACACAGTTTCCAACACTGTATGTTTTATGATTTCTAAGTTTTACTGCATTCAGCTAGACTTAATGGGGTTTAAAGGACTTAAAATATATAAATAAAAATGTTAGCAAACGTTATCTAAGAAACCAGTAACATTTGCATTTGATGCTATTCTACATTCATGTGTTTGACAACAGAATCTTAATCCAGGCTCTGTGGAGCAAACAAACGGTGCAGTCCGAGTAAATTCCACCTTTTATTAACTAAACGAAATGACTAACAAGTTAAATGTCAGTAAAACCACCCCAGATACGACCACCCCTCTCTCCTCTGTTTGCCAGTGCGCAAAGGGGAGGGTGAAATCTCAGTTTGAAGTCTCGGCGTCCTCCTCATTTCTACGGCAGCGTCTGTCGGACCAACAGCTCAGTCGCATCGGTTAAATATAGTTAATAATAAGCAACTACATCTTACATGCCTTCTTTTGACTCTAGCCTAGCTGTCACACTAGCCGAATGAAAACAATGACCTGTTGTTATTTTGGCATAACATTATGTGCTGATCGGTTGAAGACTTCCTACAGTATATAAGAAGCATCCCAAGGAAAGGACTGTATCAGAGCTCGGGACGAGATGGGACCGCAACCGCGCATTTAGGATCGCAAGAGTAATGGGAAGTTTAAATGCTCATGGACTGCGAGGACTACAAATCTTGGCTACAAAACAAACAAAGATCTGTTTTAAAAGAAGTTTTAAAAAGATCTGCCTTAGGTAAATGCGTTTAAAAGCAACCTTCTCCAATAACAGCCCGATCGCTGTCCAGCGCAACTGTATAACAGCAGATAATCTCTGTATGTGTCTTAATAAATTGTTTGTGTTTGTGGTGGATTGTTAAAATTTACAGATTAAGCATCGCTGCTTCTTCGGGCACAATGAAATCCATCTTCTACAGTCGCTTTTTCATCCTTCTTCCGTGGATCTTGATAGTGATCATTGTAATCGACATTGATACGAAAAGATCATCTGTACGGAACACGGCCAGCTTCTATTTCTCCCGGTTAGGAAACGTCCAGCCGCAGCGGCCAGACGTCAGGGCGACTCGAACCAGCAACAGCGGCGGCGGCAGCAGCAGCATCAGGACCGGGAGTAATGTCACATCTCTGCCGGTTATTTATGCCATCACCCCCACTTACAACAGAGCGGTGCAGAAAGCAGAACTCACTCGTCTTGCCAACACATTCCGCCAGGTTCCGCAGTTTCACTGGATCGTGGTGGAGGACTCGAACTCACACACGGAGCTGGTTTCGCGGTTCCTCGCCCGGTCGGGGCTGCGGTACACCCATCTGAACGTGTTCACCCCGCGCAGGTTTAAGCGGACGGGGATGCCCCGGGCCACCGAGCAGAGGAACGCAGCGCTGGGCTGGCTCAGAGGACATCGCACCTCTAAAGATAAAGGAGTCGTTTTCTTCGCAGATGACGATAACACGTACAGCCTTGAGTTATTTAAAGAGGTAAATACGACTCCGTCAGTCAAATATTGGTATTGAATGTACAGCTGTTAAAAGTCTTGAAATGAAATGCGTAACGCAACGCAGCGTTATTTTCTTAAATGAAAGCACAACAATTAACTTCATTGGTTAAAAATGACCAAACATTGATTATACTAAGATTACATTGATCATTGATTATATTTAAATTGACTATAACATCAAAAGCAATCTGCAATAGAAAGCAACTGCTTTTTACAGTACTAATCACACATATTGTCAGCATACTGCACTTTCATACAGTAAAAGCTCTACCTTAGGCAGAAAGACATCGAAAACATTGTACTTCTCTAAAAGATGGGCTATTACGTTCACAGTGGGTTTGATTCAGAGGAAGTACATATACTAAGAAAAATGTATAACTGTAAGTCGCTTTGGAAAAAGGGTCTGCTAAACTCACAAATGTAACAAAAATGAGATTTATAAAACCGTAATATATATACATGTGACATGTGGAGGTTTTACATTTGATAGGTTTGAAGTTTGGTGCTTTATGGATATGACTTAGTGAAACTGATTGCTGTGTTTGTCCTGTTTAAGAGAACCTGTTTAAGTGGATCTTTATTTTGAAAGCAGGTGGCCCTGTAGACATTTTTGTGGTGTGCCATCTATTCCTTATGAGGTTCTAAGCATGCAGGCGACTCACTATACTGTGTAACCAAGCAGAGCGAGTTAAACTAGTTTAAGTAAAAATCACTGAGAAACAACAGAGTAACTTGACAGCTTAGAATCTGTCTAAAAATTTAATTGATGGTTGTTTCTGAAAGACAAGCGAAACAACAGGGTGGGGTGATGAGAAGCACTAGATTCTTTACATGATTTGAGTTTTTTTATAGATCTCATGTCAATCAAACAAGCTCAGGCTTCCTAAGAATGTTTTTAAATTAAAAAAAAGTATTACGTCATTATGTACTCACCCTAACGCCGTTTCATACTCGTATGCAGTTTTTGACTGTAAAAAAACACAAAAGGAGATTTTGAATATTTACACAGGTTCAAGGAGCCAGTAGCATCATAACTACTGTATGCTTTATAGAAAAACAAGTTTTGACAAGTGTGTTTGAAAAGTTATAGTTCAAGTTAATAAGCTGGCTTGAATCACTTAATAATATAACAAAAAAATCAATACAGCTCATTTGGTTTTGTACATTGCCAGAGAAACGGTGATACAAAACATAAATCAAAATTTATAATTTTAGTTTGTCATGGGGGCTTGTACCTATAATTATTTCCACATTATAGTTGTACTATAATCAATTTCACATAACCCCTAAATGACATATAAATATATTAATAATTCCTAAACAACATGTAAAAACAATACAAATCATGTGATTGGTTGTTTTATATGTCAGTTTGAAGTGGGCGGCTTTTGGCCAGAATAAGCTGTATTGTGGAGCAGAGTTCTGACTTTTAAGTCAGAAACTATATATGCAGTAACACAGAAATGCTGAAAATGACCATCTCACATTAATCCTATTGATCAATCTAACCTTCGTTTTCTCACGTCTTAAACTGAACCGAACGCCCTTGTTTTCTAACCCCTCATACTCCTCTCATTTCCTCAATGCTAGCTTTGTGCATCTCCCCCTTCTTCTGTCTTTCCCTCTACATTTCTCCAGCACGCAGCTGGACGTGTGTATGAACACGGAACAGCCCCAGAGGGGCAGAACACTCACAGTCACCCCTGCTCTACTAAACACAAACACATTACACAGCTCAGCTCATGTCCTTTCACCACTTTACCGGTGTTTGATCACGACAAGTATCAATGACAAGACGAGAATGTTTCCAGCAAAACATTGGCATTTATTCATTAAGTAGACACGTTTCCTCCCATTAAAGCTTGACTTTCTAATGTAAGTTCTACAATTTAAGTTACACTTTGAATCAAAGTGATTTATACTAAAGAAGCAGATAATCAGAAGCTGCTGATGGGTGTAGCAGTTGTGCTTTTCAAAGGGAAACACAACTTTAAATTATAGCACGGATGGCCTAACAGCACAAAACAGCGCAACGAAGCGCAATTGCCTCTCTACAGATGCTTGATAATAAAAGACACATAAAATAGGTGACAGAGAGATATGCAGAGAGACTGATTGCAGTTGTTTAATTAATTATGAGTGCATTGTGTTGAATTAATTAATTTGTTAAGTAAAAACACAACACCTACATATAAGAAGGGAAAGTCTGTCTCCTGACTGAAACCAAAGCACAGCAGGACGTTTCTGCTCAAAACATTAAATTATAAAAACCTAATAAAAACAAATATAATAGAAAAAAAGGTGATTATGTGTCCCAAAAGAATAAACACACTTCTCTGTTCTGCAAATGTATTTCTACACCATGTTGTGAAAGTAGGGCCAGATTTTTTTTATCCCTTGTACCATCAGGACACAAAAGCTACAAAAAATACAGGTGCCTTTTCATATTAAGATTTCTACACGTCTGTGTTTTTTGTGGCCTTTTCCTGGCTGGTGCTGTGACGGACAGCAGAAATGTCCCTATATTTACTGTGAACTCAAAAGCCTGCAAGGTGGTGCTTGTTTTGACCAACTACAAGTACAGTCTATGTGACACTGCATTTGATGGCTGTGCCTTTTGCCTTTGTTGTCGTCTTCAACGTAAAAGAATGACTGGAACCTGCAGATGACATCTCAGCAATGGGGAATAATTACTGAATTTGCCTGTAAGCAGAGTACCATTGAGGCACAGCCTTAACCCTCCTCCCTGAAGCAAAGGAGGCAGTTAGACAGGTATTAGAAACACTTCAGTTAAAGGGGTGGCAGTCATGGCTTTAAAGCTTGTCCATTACTTAGGGCCGCCAGCCACAGACACGTCACACTGCTGAATACCGCGCTCACATAAATAGCACAACCATTAAACTTTCAAAGGCTTCTCTGACCATTTGTTTGAGGAATTACCCAGCAGTACTTGTTCGCCCAAAGACAAATAGTTTTTATTCCTTATCTACAAAGGAATAAAGAAAATAGGAGATTCTTACAGCGTTGGAATGTTTAAAATGTTTGCAAGGATAATTTCTTGTAGATGACACATTCTGTGATGACAGGAGGTTTATACAGATGTGATAGTGTTTATGAAAAACAGTAAGCACTGTCTCCAGCGGTTTGCAGGTGGATGGATTTATTTGTGCTGAAAATGAGCCAGGACTTTATTATAGGCCATGCTGTTTGTAGCTTTACTATGCTACGCTAGTTTTGATACTTGTTTGTGTTGTGTTTTCAATATCATTGCATATGTAATGTGTCTTTGTTTGTTTATTGTTTAGATGCGCTCAACCAAAAGAGTGTCAGTTTGGCCGGTGGGGCTCGTTGGGGGCCGGAGGTATGAGCGCCCCCTGGTGGAGAACGGAAAGGTGGTCGGTTGGTATACTGGTTGGAGAGCCGACAGACCATTTGCAATTGACATGGCTGGTAAGACTTCACCAGGATTTCTGTCTGTTAATCTCTTTAGCAGATTTATGTGAAGGCGGTTTTGTCTATATTTTTGAATAAACAACAATTATAGTAGATAGAAAGATTTGTATTCCATTTTCATTTTGTGTAATGTCAAGTTTTCATGTCATTGAAAAATGTCATGTCATTGTTTATAATGACAGGTTTAGCATTTCAGATTAAACACCAACAAACATCTATTTCTGAATATCCTCTATTTATTTACTGGATAATTAACAGGTTTCTGGTGACTGGCTTGTCATGTCCTCAAACAGGTTTCAAATTCCAGAACTGGGGGAAAACAATTGCACTTGTAAATTACTCTGTGCTAGGCTAGGGAAACTGGCACGACGCTTCCATACTGTTGCCTTTTTTTTGGTTGATTTACTGTTTCTATTGTTCTTTCATTTGTAAGTCGCTCTGGATAAAAGCGTCTGCTAAAGGCCTAAATGTAAATGAACTGACAGATGCAAATTAGTCCCTTACATTTAAATGTAAAGCTGAACATACGCATGAGTTCTGCTCTTTCCTGAAACCTTCCATTTCCATTTATTCAGTGGCAGATGCTTGAACAGAGTGTTCAAGTTATACATTTTCATCAGTATGTGAGACTCAAACCCATGACCCTTTGATGTAGGAACCTGTAGAAGATGATCTTCCATCAACAGAACTGATGATTTTTAGATTTTTGAAGCATTACATCACCACCATTACTGTAAATGTCTGTAAGGTGAGAGGCAGAACATTAGCTAGACATCATGTCTTCAGGTTTCACCACAAGGTTTATGTTATTAAGC
Organism: Ambastaia sidthimunki; assembly: GCA_036877625.1. Taxonomy (NCBI): domain Eukaryota; kingdom Metazoa; phylum Chordata; class Actinopteri; order Cypriniformes; family Botiidae; genus Ambastaia; species Ambastaia sidthimunki. Next base: position 11,344 of record JAZGTK010002328.1, on the reverse strand, counting down.
TAACTCCCTCCTCCCATCGCTCTGTCCATCTTCACCTGGGACTAGAGGAAATTCTGGACACATTATATCATATGCTGTGAATACTCATAACATCACCAGTGTGAGCACCAAAGTTCACATGTTAAGCTAGGCTAATAAACAGAGCGATGCTTAAAGCGCCAGTCTCTTAATCACAGCGTTAACACATTCTGTTAAAAGTCACCCTACAAATAACTTAGAATCTCAGCATATTAAGCTGAGGTGTAAGGTTTTCAAAATTAAATCATCACTTCAAAAATTGCATCACTTTCACTGAATAACTGTCAGGCAAAGATAAACCCTATAATTATAGAAAAAAATAAGGCTTTAGGCACCAGCCACACTGTGCTTCCCGTAATTGGCAAAAACTACCTTTGCTGAAGCTAAATTCAGCAATTTTTCTGTGCATTCTAGCTAACGTGAGCTCTCAGGCAATCCATTAAAGAGGGTGGGGTGAGAACATGCTGACAGGTCGGAAATATCCTAATGGAGAGAGACGGGGCTCATATGCTGCTTGAGGGAATGAATACAGCATCAGAAACTGAGCTGCAGAGTAGCATTCCTAATTCCCTAGACTCCAGGACTGCCTCTGGATGTTACGTTCTCCTCATGAAACTCTAATAACAAGGTGATATAATCTGTCATCTAATCTCCATCCTAAAAGGGCCTTATCCCTCCATTTTACCTCATTCTTATGGCTTGCATTCATTTCACGTGTGCACACGCCCATAATGTCATCATCAGAGATAATGTATTCGTTGTGCAGCCCACCTGACACTGAGAACATCTCCTTTCACAAACCCCATTACAAACTACACGCTCTTCCCCACGTCCCTGCCGCAGACTAAACACGCAACTCTAAAAGCTGTTTAAAGTTCATAAACCCGCTTGCTCTACTACTCTTCTGTCTGAACAAAAGTGGAGAACAATGAGGATATTTAGTATTCCTGCCGTACGGCTTCTTCCGAGAGCAAACACAATAGCAATGAGAAGGTCCTGAACCGTCTCTGGTAGCTTTCAAGCGCTGCTCTTTACCTGAAGAGGAGCTCAAGTGCTTGTCTTAACATGGAACCCTTTTTAACACACAATAGCTGAGTTTTGTGCATTAGGCGGAGAGGGGGGCGAAAATTGTATTTATGTAAATATACAGAAACAAAAGGTTTCATTTGTGGTGTACACAGTGATTAATTTGTGTGTGAGTCACACTAACCTTTCCACAGTCTGAGTGGCCCATACAGACAGTGAAGACTGCTGGATTTAAATGTGATACATTCTGTTAAACAGAGTTAAAAGTATGACTCTTATAATGTATCAGGTGGGTGGTGTATAGTATGTAAGAACTGTATATAGCACATATAGTATATATAGTATGAACTGAGGTTCTATAGATTATGGGACTGATTGGCAGGGAACACAAACTAATAAAACAGAGCATCTTAAATGTAAGTCACTTTGTTTTTAAAGTCAGTTAATGCTGTAAAAGTTGTGGTAGACACAACCTCTGATAGCCGTGAAGTGCACTTGAAATGGTGTTTATGCCTTTCACTCAACAAAACATCAAGACGGTCCCTGGAGCACTTTTGGGCCAACACCAGAAACATATCGGCTCCTAAACTAAATCAAAGCCATGTCCCTGATTCTCTGAACTTAACTCCTTACATCATTCCCTCAGTACTCTTACAGTGACATCAAAAGACAATAAAGTCATTAAAACGAGAAAAAAAGAGGAAAGAAATAGATCAAAAGAAGGAAATTGGCTGACTTTCAACTATTAATAAACCTTGACAGTATGCATGTGGATCTGAGGGCAAGAGTCGCTGCAACTACACAAGGACACAGTTAGCTAGAGCTCAGATGTACATCGCATTACTGTCGTGACTTCTCCTCTGTGGATTTGAGGGAAGCCCAGGTGGTTTAACTACAATGCAGGCGTCCTAGAAAACAGCCTGTACCCAGGATAAAAAGCCCACAGCTGAGGGTTATATTCCCTACAGTAACATTTGAAAAGTCCTTTTCCTTTTTGAGCACTGAGATTGTGTCATATAGAGGAATAGAAAAGAGAGGGAGAAATATTCGTTGTGACCCACATGCAGTCATGGGACGGGTTTAACCTGCCCCCCTGAGAAAATACATCAGACACATTCATGAATATGTTGCACTTTCGAGGCCTATAACTTTGTTAAAGCATTACAGGCAAATATCCTTTTATTGCGAGAGTCTGATAAACTATTATCCATCATAAAAGTTACATCCAGAATAATTAATTAATCCCAATGCATTAGATGTCTGATATCTGCAATGAAGCATGTCAAACTAAACCTGAGCAGAAAAGTAAAAAGGCCCAAATAAAAATATTTGTACTTTAATTTATCAATTTTGTCAATACCTACAAACCAGAGTTTGGTCCCGAACTAGTCAGCCCATACTGAGTGGGAAAGCATTTGTGGAAAATACCATACAGTGTGACCTGAGAGTTTGTGCACATTTGTGATTAATAAATTTAGAGTAAATAAAAGAGTCTGTTAGAATATACAGTTATATTATTTAGGTTTTTATGGTTTCACTGTCAGAAACCATTTGTGTGCTACTGGAGCAGTATAGTGGATTGCCCTAATGTGGGACATTTTTTTCTATTTCAGACTTTGTAGTATATTACAATGTTAAGCCAACATGGTAAATCCACACCCAATATTATTATATACTTTGATCACATGGCAGTACAGCTTTGATTTGTGTATAATTTCACTGGCATTCATTGGTTTGGGGGAGAGCTGACGCTTAAGTGTCCCACATTAGCTCAATTCTCCCTACACCAAAAAGTACATTTTAGAGGTACATAAAATACAAACACATTTGTTCAAAGATGTTTAAAGGTACCTCAGATGCATCTTTCAAGGATACTGCCCCAGTGACAAGATTAGGGAAAGAAGCTTTCATTCAAATGAAAGAAAGTGTTTGTAATGAATCTCTTACCGTTGGCAGGCTTTGCAGTGAATCTGCAGGTCATTCTGTCGAACCCTTGGGCTCTGTTCAAGAGAAGAGGAGCCAAACCAGGGATGCAGGAGTCAGATTTCCTCAAACAGATCACCACAGTCGAGGACCTGGAGCCAAAGGCACAGAACTGTACCCAGGTCAGTAGAGAAGTCTGCACGTGTATGCTTGTATATTCTACATGTTCATTATTTATACCTACCCAATTGAAACTATGCAGTGGTTGTCAATGTGCAGGTATAATTGTAATGATCTAGTTTTTATGTAGTTTTATAAGATCTCATTTTGAACATGCAAGTCAAAAGGATATTTGTGGGAGACGTTATGCATTTACTAAAGAGTTTTTGTTTCAAATATTTGATAGATCTACATAATGTTATATAAAATCTTGTATTATCTTCTGTTACACCATATAACAGCTCATTGTCTCTAATGAGTCTTCAATGGAAATATTTATTTGGACCTTTTGTTGCACTTTTGAAAATGTGGCTTCTTCTACCTCAGTATATTCTTATATTAGCACAAACAGTGCAATAGCATATACAAGAAAAACATGCAATTTTTATGTTTGACCAGTTTTGATGCTAAAAGCTCCTTAGCGTTTATCTGTGGTCCATTATCTCAGGTGCTGAAATCTTACTAAACTCAAACCTGTTCTGTTCACCTTCTGTGTCAGAATGCTTTCTTCCTCCATACAGCACATCACGGCTACTGTCATCATCATTATCACCCAATTACCCTAATGGTAGCAGCTCTGAGTTATTAATAGTGACTATTAGCAGTGCTGACAATTCCACTAATCACCCACACCAGCAAGAGCAGGACGTGTCCGTGGGGCTACGCATCATTTGGCCACACCAGAGACAGCGTAACACGCATTGTAAACACACTTCAGAGAACACGGCTTCAGTCCTACAGTACAATAGCACAGTAAACTGAAGAGTTGCAGAGAAGTGTGAGTTGCTTCTTGGACAAAGTGGGAGTTTAATATACTTATTTTTGTGGCTGCAGTCCAATTAAGCATTCACATATTATTTGCGGATGGTATTGTGGAAGTAAACAACGGGATGTTGTGCCAACGGTTACGGGTCGGTTCCAAAATCTATAATACCCGGAGAAAGCAATCCGTTAGCATTCCCATTTATCCTGTGGCTGTGTTTCAGCAGGCCTGTGACCCCTTGGAAGTGCCTCAATAGAAACACAAAATATATTTCAGCCAATTACCTGAGCTGTAAAAGGGATGTGATGATTCATTCTGGATCCACAGGAAATGGTCACGCTGATGGTACCACAAAACTAGCCGTTTCATACATTTAATAGCCTTTTAAAAGAAAATGAGGCACTGGTAAAACTACTTAACCACAAGGAACTATTAACAAAAATAGTGCTAACAAATAGTTATTTCATCAGGATATATAGATTATTTTGATCACTCAGAAGATGAGGGAGAAATGGAGAAAGATACCTTTCAGAAACAGTATGTATTTGTGGTGTTTACCAGAAAAAGGCTCACAGGGCCATGTTAACCAGTCTGACCTTGACCCCATGATCAGTCCTTCCTCATCATCTTAACACAGATGGTCGTGAGAAGCCGTCTGGCAAATAGAGAACTGCCAAAGATGTTTTTAAGAAAGGTCACATTTGTAGAAGCGTTCTTGAAGCTCCCTTGTGGATGACCAAGCCTGCAGGCAAGCCGATATTGCAAACTCCCAGCATGCACTTCAGTGTTAAGGGCAGTGAGGCTGGGTCAAATTGGGGGGTTATGTGGTCATGTGCTGAGTAATCAGACTAAATGAGTGTGACAAGGAGGACAGAAACACAAAGGGGGAAAGTCAGAAAAAAAGTGATGAGAAACAAGAATAAAATGCAATTGGGGCAGAGAGAATCTTTATAATTGGTTGAGAGGACAAACATGCCATATAAACAGGAATTATGTGCATAATTCAGCTTATGTGCTGAAGTCTGTATCTGTATGTTATCTTATATAATTAAGTCTAAGTCCATTAAGACTGGTTTCAGTGTTCCAACATGCTTTTCTTCGCCCACAACCTCAGTTTTAACTGCCAATGAATAGATTTTTTGGCCAAAAAAATTGTTAGAATTTTTTAGACCTTTATAAATTAAGCCCAAATCAAGATCAAAGCTCAAAAATTACCAAGGCCAAGTATAAGATTAAGCACGATGCCTCATAGAGGTTATTTAAAATCTGCAGGCTTTCATCGTCACATTGCAATAATGATGACGCAAATCTGCCCTTGAAATGTACATAACGTGTCATATTCTCCTGCATGCATAGCACAAGACTGCTTTAAGATTAGTCCAAAAAGTATTAAGCATTTAAATTTTAATAACTTTTTCTTGGAATCCATTTACAATTATCAGAGCCCAGGGGACCGTCAGTTTCGCACCTCCACACTGGCTGTTACAACGCTGCGCTCAACCTTAGGGTGAAAAGTTGTAGCTATTACATTATCAACATTAAAAATTAAAGGATTTATTACATATTAAAGCAACAGTGCATGAGTCTAATTTTTCATGTATTATTACTTCCATTATAAAAAAATAAAGTACCTCGGTTTCTATAGCTGCACGCAACATGACTAATAAAGTTTAACCATCCACAAACCAATTAGGATTCACCCCAGGAAATTCCCAGCTCACCACATTCCAGAACTTCAGGCTAGAATTATAAAAAGTGGAAATTTGTAGCCAATCAGATCAAACTGTAGAAAGCAAAGTGTCAAATCATTTACATAAGTCATAAAGCACACAATACAAAATACATCAGTGGAATGCACCTTATCAGTTTAAGCACTGTAGGTCAAATCCAGCCTGCTGTGGGTTACTTCAGAGTTGCAGTCTAACCCTGCCCCAGCTAACACTTATGTTGAAAGAACGTTTCCCTAACATTTCCATTAAGTGACAAAAATGTTTAAAATAATAATTAAAAACTTTTAAGAACATCTGAAAATTAATGTTATTGCTTGTTATAAGAACGTTTAGTATGTATGAACTTTTTAATTCTGTAACTTTAAAACATTCCACTAACTTAAGAATGTTTGATTTATATAACATTAAAACATTGTACTAATATTCTACATATCTGCAAGAACGTTTTAAAAACTTTGAGAGAACTTTAAAACAACTTTTTGGAGAATGTAAGCCAATGCTTTAAGAACGTTCCCTGTTATCAAGCATCTTATTCGTGTCTAATGGTTCTGCTAAATCAGCCCTGTTATGCAAAACAAGCCAATTTGCAGTACCATGTGTTTGGGAACTGACACGTCACACCTGGTTGCAGCTATTATAACAGCGCTCGTGCCCTGCATTGGCTCAACCTGATATAATTAAGACGTGCAAATGGGCAGGGGAGACCACCAGAGATCCCATTCCAGCGTCCTTCACACACCAACAGACTATAACAGCTCCACTGCTAGATAGACTGAAACTGACCTTTTTCTCTGTTGTGTCGCTTCTTTGCATGTTTTGATTCCTGGCACCTGTCTCATGGTTCCTCAAATATTTGATGGCAACACTCTGGCATTGCTCTCAAGGTTTTCAATGGTTTCTTTCAGGTCTTGGTGTGGCACACCCGAACCGAAAAGGTCATCTTGGGCAACGAACCAAAGCGGCAACAGGATTCTGTTTTTATCGAAGTCTAGTGGACTAGACTGTCCTTGGAATTTAAGAACTGTCAAATGGACCAGAGGCCCACAGGGATAAGCAAAAATGTTAAATTAAGAATATCTGCTCTGGGGCAAGACATGTTCTTCAAGCAATCTCTCGCTCTGGAGTTACACTTTAAATGTTCCTGGTTTCTTTATTGACGTGCACTGGGTATGCTGGAGCTTCTCACTGTGGAAACACACTGGATTACCTGTAACATGCTTGTGGTGGATAAATCATGGATATGGGTTTTGTTTCTAAAACCTTTTTGTTCTGCAGTAAACAGACCATTTGTGGACTCTGGACAGCTGTTCAGAAAATCAGATTAACATCTATCTGTAAACCACAAGAAAAGGACTGAAGGTTGCCTGAATATCTGCACTGAAGTCTTAACTACTGATGGTGGTGGTGAGGGGAACACTAACAGACCACAAAAAAGAGGAAATTGCAAATAAATGAATTCTAAGGCGAAATCAACATTCCCTGGAAATAAAGAATAATCTGGTTAATGGTGGAAAAGTATTAAGCAGTCTGTGTTTTACAGTACACACGAGACATCATTACAGCAACAGAACCTCTGGATTAAAACTGTCTTTATTCCAAATGTCCCTCTTTAAAAGAGAAACAAAAAATTGGGTGAAAGGGAAACCACAATAAATGCATCTTTAGACGAAATGATCACACAATAGTTTATGGCTATTTACTGTTTAATGCACGAAATAACATATTTCTTTCTCTGTACCAGGCACCAGAAAATGTAAACACATTTTAGAAATAAACCTGGATGACGGTGGAGATGTTTATGTTATTGCACAGCGGAGAAAACCCTGTTAAAGGAGAGATTCTCTGCTACAGCGGCAGAACTGATGTGTTGAAATGCACACGTTTGTTCGCTCTCCAAAATTCACTAAAATGTTTTGCCTATAATAATTCATGCCCCGCCCCTTCTGTATGCCCCGCCCCCATCACAGTCACAGATGTAAAGTCGTCCAGGTTTATTTGCCTTTCACACACTGTGCTTCATTGATATGCACACATGAAAACATCACAGTAAAAGATGGATTTTGTCGTGGAGCAACACGGATTCGATGGGTTGGGGGGGCGAGGGGGTTTCTCTATCTCATGATTACATACATTACATGGGTCTATACGATATCTGCTATAGGGTTCTGGGATGTGGGGCCTATACATAGAAGTTAGGAAATAAAGGGGGGAAGTCACAAATATGATAGCCATACCTCTGTCATTTAAATACTATTACTCACTATTGATTTGGTAAAGATATATTAGAAGCCTGTATAATTGGTCCAGCAGCTTTTTCAGCTGATATGTGTGTTTTGAACCCCCAAAAATATATATATATATAGAAGACAAAATTGCAAATAAGACAGACAGAGCTGCCGGTCTCTTAAACTCCAGACTCTTGCTCACTTGATCAATACACAAAGGGCAGGTTGAGTTGATGCTCTCCAGAGTGGTAATGGTTGAAAAGAGAGAAGGGAAAATAACAGTACACGAGTAAAACTCTTGGTGCCAGTGGTGCTGGAGAGAAGATGGAGAGATGCTGTACCCCTTTTCCTCCATCTTCCCTCGTTCATTTATTTCCAGAGCTGGGTGCTAAGGGTCTGACCGGAGGGCGGTGCCACCCAGCCACCCATGGGGGCACCGGGTTGCCCAAACGCCATTGGAGCACCAGAACCATTCAGGTTCATTCCAGACATCTGCTGGTTAATCTGATGAAGACAAAGAGAGTAAGAGAGTATGAAACATCTATACCAATAGATTGAAAGCCGAAAAAAGTGAATTAGACTTTTAAACATCACATTAAAGGAGAACAGAAGCTAAAGCATCAATCAATATTACGTTATGAAACGTGATTGGCTGATGCTAATATTTTTCCATAAAAGGTAAGAAATGAAAAATGCACACAAATCTGATGATACATGATACAAGGTGGGTTTTTTTAATCTAGTTAAGGTCAATCAACAACATCTGTGGAATAATGCTGATGAACATTATTTATTAATGCTGATGACCTTGTTTATTTGATGCACAATGGAAGAAAATAGGGCAATAGTCCATTAATGTGCATGTTAAAATACAAGTTTCAAACCTTTCAGCCAAAAGTTGCAAATACTTTGTGTTAACACGATTTTACTTTAGATTTTACAGTTTGAACCGTGTGAAGTTACTGAGTATTCCAACTCTGTGACATTATGCAGGCAACTTTACACACATACTGTACGGAACATCTATTACCTGGAGCAAGCTCACCTTACTTTGAACCCAGACCATTCCTTGAAAATGTTACCGAAACATATTTTTCTGTTGGTTTGTAGTGCTTATATAAAATGAAACTGGTGTTTGTACACAGCGAGAGATCAGAACACTGAATCTTCTGACAAACTGCTTCACCTGCAGATGGCCTTTTCTTCCAACTTTTCCTCTTTTCTGTTTTTAAGGTTACTAAGCTGTTCTCTGATCTTTAAACTCACTCATCTCTCCTTACTGGCGGTTTAAACTCTCTCTCTTTCATGTTCTCTCACGCATTGCTTCTATCTTTCCTCTTGACTCCCATCATCACGGCTCTTCCTTAAGCAGAGCAGCATGGAGGACAAGCTCCTGGGTGGCCCTGAGGGTCTGCCGGCAGTGGGCAGCCCATCAGCGGCCTGACTGATTTATACTGCTGGGGAAAAACTCTAATGGTTTCACATAAAAGCCCTCAGGTTCTCATTAGTAGGTGGAATTCTGGGAAAGTCAGTTTGTGCTATCTTTACTCAGCTGTTAGACGGAATATACAATGGAAAACAATGCTATTGTGAAATAAAGAGCTTGATGTACTATAAGGACATATTTCGGTGTTCAAACTGTAAAGCTACCTTTCCAGTTCACATCTAAACCATTTATGGAATATCAGCTGCATTGAGTGTTTCAGGAATGCTTGGGTTATGACATCACAACCAATTATAGCAGACCTCATTTACATGTAGAAGTCTTAAAGGGACAGCAACAAAAAATGCTTATTATTAACTAATGGTAAAACGATAATTTATGGTCATAAAGCATGAACTAACATTTTAAGTTGACAAATGAAAAAAAAAACTTTAAAACCAGACCCTACAAAAAACACAATCATCCATCTCTGATCGTCTTTAAATACTAACTACTGTACCATCAACCAATCCAATCAATGCACAGACTTGCATCACATTTCATTGACTTCTTATTCAATTCCATGAGCTAAAAGCTCATCCTGAGGTGCTGAAGGAGGTTATCCATCACCGTGAGCTCCTGGACTGCTCTGATGTTTCACAAAGCGGCTAAACCACTCCAGGCCAGGCAATGTACAATTAAAGCCAGTGCGTACAGAAATAATCCAAAGAAAAAGTGGAAAATTCTCCACAAGGATCCACTCTGGACCTCGACTTCATTTTCTGCTCAAATGCACAGCAGGACAAATTCCACCAATCTCGTAATTACACCTGCATCCTCCTCGCACAATACTGCCTACGCAAACAGAAACGTGTGGGTCACGAGTGTGTACAAATTTGTTGGTGTGTGTGTGTTTGTACATATTCCGGGAACCGTAGCTATTCAGGGAGTGACTAACTAATGATTCTTCTCCTCCCGCTTCTGAACAAAAAACAGTGTCGCACCATTTATGTGTGTGTAATGAAGAAAATCATCTAAAAGTCAAACATGCCTCCCTGGAAACACCCAGCAAAAATTACCCTCACTATAGAAAACCATTAACAAAAGCATTTCTCTCAACATACCAAAGTGATGCTGAAAGGCTGTAACTCGGGAAGCACACACACACTTGCATTGTGAGGAGAGATTTTAATTAAGGTGGTGTGAGTGTCAGCCGTGCTGTATTGATTTATGATGTGTAATTAACCTCCTACAGGCTGAAATCTCGGACTCCCTCTGCTCTCATACACAGGGGGTCAGGAGCCACTGGAGATGAGGAGGTGGAGGCAGGTGATGATAGGAGCCGAGAGGTTGTATCACGGGGTTCTCATATTTAATGAGCCACATGCAGACGGGAGGTGAAAAGCAGATATTATAATGATTAGGAAACTCTTACAAGAAATCTCTGATTATGTGAATGTAATGTTTGTAATGAACTCTCTTTACACCTCAGATGGTTTTGTGAAAAAACAGTCAAATCTGATCTGAATAAAAAGGTCTGATCTGAATAAAACCCATCTCAGGGAGAACATGTTCCACATGTTCCACAGTTCTGCCTGATGCATTGTGGGAATCTGGAGGTCTGATACAGATGTTCTTTCTATAACAAGCCAATACTGCTTTACTGCTCTTGTGCTGTGCCAGTGACAACATTGTTTTTATATATCTGATGATATCTGATGGCTGGTGCTGGTTAAATAAATATCCCGGTGGAACACTGTAAACCTAACCTGCCTCCTGTCTGACCTCCTGTATGTGACATGTCATTCTCCACCTTTTCAGGTCTATTTTCCTACACCTGCGTCATATTTAACGTTCTTCTCATATCATGACAATATTATATTCCTCATTCATTTGCCAGCATTTGCAAAAAACATTGAGCATCATCTTCAGCAAGGTTCCATTAATCTTACAGACTTATTGAGCTCATACACCTCAGTTCAGCCGATGTGATTAATCTCTACCTGATGTTTTTGTG
>JAZGTK010002327.1:0-32440 GCA_036877625.1 Ambastaia sidthimunki | reverse complement strand
GAGACTTTTTGACTGACAGACCTGCGTTTATTAATGGAGCTGTGCATGCCAACCCAGCTAACAGAGAACATTCTCAGAAAGTTAAGGCTACGGGGAACGTTCTTTGAAAGTTCTGTAAAAGTTTTTGCAGTGACATTAGCAGAACTTTTTTTTAAAGTTTATTTCATATATGTTATTCTTAAGTTGTTATTTCATATGTTATTCTTAAGTTGTTAGTGGCAGGCACGGGTTCCACGACCTCAGGTGCAGATCAGATTCTACGAGGTTCTAAGATCTGCAGGCAGAGATTTGCATTGGAGAGATGTTGACTGAACAAAAGAAAAGACGTGTTAGTGAACCATCTTTGAGGACCACTGCAGTAATGCTGATCTTCGCATGTCAATACGTCTCTCCCCTTTCTCACCTTTGTTTTCTCTTATTTGCTGCATGTGTGCAGGTGAATATGACCTCAGATCTGGAGGGCAGTGATATGCTGGCAGAGAAAGCAGACAGAAGAGAGTTCATCGACCTGCTGACCAAGATGCTGACCATCGACGCAGACAAAAGAATCACCCCCATAGAGACCCTCAACCACCCCTTCGTCACAATGACACATTTGCTGGACTTCCCACACAGCGCACAGTCAGTTGAGCTATATATACCAGCCGTGCATGACCTCCATATGGAGGGTGTTGTATAGTTTATGATATGGATCATTGACCTTGTCCTCTTCTATTCCTGCAGCGTCAAATCCTGCTTCCAGAACATGGAGATTTGCAAGCGTCGGATAAACATGTACGACACTGTCAATCAGAGCAAGACCCCCTTTATTACACATGTAGCCCCCAGTACCTCCACCAACCTCACTATGACCTTCAACAACCAGCTAAACACTGTGCACAGTCAGGTCAGTACACACACACACACACACACATATCTGATTTTTTTTTTGCTGTGCAAATACATTATTTAGTGTGTTTATGAATCAATTTTCCTTTTGAGTACATCATTTTTGTTTGTTAAATTTAGCTACATGTAGAGGCTTTTCTCTTTCCTTTACACAGACCAGCTTCCCACATTTTTCCCATATTTTAAATTGATAATTGGCAGAAATAAAAAATGTCCTTTTTCCCCATCGGTTTAATTTCCCTTAAAGGTGCAGATAATAAATCGCATTACATGCGCAGACTCGCTTGCAATAGCACGATCCAATGAAATGAGTGCAACTATGAGGATAACTTCCTCCATTGGTCAAAAACACCAATCTCACCGTGGGCCATTTGGGCCATGCACGGGTGTGGGCGTGTTTCCAGCCTCGCAGGCCTCCGTTGCAATGTGCTGATTAACAACATGACAGCTTCTACTTCCTGCTTGGCTTGCATTTACTGCGATGCAGCCTTAAGGATTGCACCACTTTGTTTTTCTCCCTCCTTTTGTTGCCTTCTGTTTCGCCTCCGTGCAGTTTAGCTTCACCGGGGAGCGTTTGTCTAAAGTGCTGACATAGAGCCAGGCATGAATCCCATAATGCCTTCATTCTGAGTTCCTCAGATCCGCTCAGACTGTAACTTCCCCCCTTCCAATAAACAATGTCTAAAGTCAAAAAGTCACACGGCTGTAAAGTTACAGAACAGAGTTCTTTCCTGTACGGTGATATAGTGTATTGTGTGGTACAGGCGTAGGCTAGCGTTTAGCGTGTGTGCGCGCGAGCCAAAGGGAGGCTCACGTAGCATTAGCCAGCTGTGAGGCTGAAGTGTTTATTTTGCGTGATGAATGCCATGCCGCCGTATTGATTAACTTTCTCCCCCGGCGCTCGTCGGCCCTGCTAAACGGAGAAAATGAAAAATGAAAAGGCCTGTACTGAAATTTCTCCATACAAACCTTAATGAAAAGTCTATAATTACTAGCAGTGGCATGAGATGAAACAGTATCGCTTTGGAAGCAGATGAAAGTATATAACACTATCCTCTTCTAAACGAACAGGTTTTTTGTATTGTTCATTTTTACCTAGATCCAGTAATGACAAGCATCTAACATGTAAATGAACTTGTTTGGACATGTGTGGTAAACCTCGTTCTGCAAAACTCTTTGCATTCACTGGTTTGAGTTAGGGTTGCGAGGAACGAATATTGCAAATTAATCTTGACAATATCTTTTATTCATCTTTTTCGTCCCTCTTTAGTTATAGAGATGTTAGAGAAAATACAGAAAATCATGTTAGGAGAAAGATTGTGAGATTAGAGGCCAGACTCAAACCCACATTTTCCATACGACCGCCGCAGCTCAACATACAGCATTAATAAAACAGTATAAGCCATTACTCAAATCAGTTGTTTTATTTTAAGCAGTTATGAGCGACTGCAGTTTTCTCTCTGGTGATATTACCACCTCCATATTGTTCTTTTTTTATGGAACGTGACTGTGATGGAAACGTCCGGTTCTGTAGCGAAACATATTCTGTTGCCGTGGGAATTCCCTCGTTCTTCAAATGCTGTAGATGGTGCAAATTGTACACTGACAGAGGAATAACAAAATGCGCTACTGCCGGGCCGGATTAAAAAAGCACTGGAGGGGGAAGTCTAGTGCAGAGCTTTGAAGAACAGACTGTCTTGCCGCTCACCGGTTAGATCTGTGTGTATGTTTAATCATAGCTTAGCGCAAAGAGGGATCATTATCTGGCGCTAATGAGACCGAGCAAATTCAATGAGTTGAAGGGTCCTAGCATTGATAGAGACTGTAACACAAGAGCATTGATTGATGCTCCCCCACCTCCATCTTTCTCTCCCCCCGCGCATTCGATAAGTCATTTTATAAAACACGCCTGAGCGCTGATGCTGCGTGTGTTGAGCATGCGCATCAAAGATGCAGAACGGTGCTCACAGCTAACAATTTTAGGTTGCAAGAATGTTTCCCTAATGTTTCCATTAGGTAATAAAAAATGTTAAAAAACGTTGTTTTAAGCGAAGTTTTAAGATCTTTTTTTTTTAGAGGTTGTAGTAGCATTACTGTTTGATACAACTTTTTAAATTCTGTATGTTATTTAAATGCTCTACTAACTAATAAAGAATAACATTGTATATATATATTTTATTTTTATTTTTTTTATGCTAAATATCTATATATCTATCGATTGATAAACATTAAAAAAACGTTTTACTAACATTACTTCAAGAACCTGATTCTGATTGGTCAGTTGTAAAACACATTGTTTTTAACATAGCTGGTCTTGTGTTTTGTTTCTCTGCAACAGCTGGTTAATGTTTCATGTGAATGTGTTTATTCTGTGAGCAGTATAATGTACAGTCAGTGTGTCATTACTGCAAATAAACCTTCAGTATGTTGTTTTTTTGACTGATCACCCTGCTGGGGTTTATTTTGCAATAATAATTATTTCGTGTTTGCTAAGCTGACTGGGCATAATCTTTTACTTCTGCATCCATCTTGTATATCAGGAAACATTTTAAGCAGTTTGTTTTCATCATCTATGATTTAAAATGTTGCCCCACATACCTCATTATGGCTCCCCCAAGTCCCCTAAGCCACACCCACTTCCTCATGCTTTTGTTTGTTTGTTTGTCTATGTTTGTTTGTTTGTTGAACCCATTAATTTTATTAGGCCACCCACCTGGCTCCCTCTTCCACCAGTGCCACCCTTTCCCTTGCAAATCCCGATGTCTCCATACTAAATTACCAATCTGCACTCTACCAGCCTTCTGCAGCCCCTATGGCTGCTGTGGCCCCCAGGACCATGCCCCTCCAGCCCGGTGGGCCTCAGCTCTGCGCTGCCCGGCCGGATCCCTTCCAGCAGGCTCTCATCGTCTGCCCACCTGGCTTCCAAGGTAGGTACTGGCATATGTAATTGGCTACTCCTGACGTAGCCTGAAAGATCGTAACAGTAATCGCAATTTACCCAACTAATGATTTTAGGTTGTAAGAACGTTTCCCTAACACTTCCATTAAGTAACATAAGTGTTAAATGTTATTTTGAATGTTCTAGGAACATTTAAAACAGCTAGTTATTTATGTTGTGGCATGCTTATAAGAACATTTTTTAT
The DNA here is from genome assembly GCA_036877625.1 of Ambastaia sidthimunki. Lineage (NCBI taxonomy): Eukaryota > Metazoa > Chordata > Actinopteri > Cypriniformes > Botiidae > Ambastaia > Ambastaia sidthimunki. The sequence goes on along the minus strand of JAZGTK010002327.1, from coordinate 28,409 downwards.
TCTGTAGCGTTCCACACCCAATTTAAAAATAACTTTTTGATATATATGATATTGAACATTAAAATATAAAACACTAACGTCACTGACAACTTTGAGAGAACTTTCAGAGAGGACGTTAGCCAACATTATGAGAACATTCCTTGTTAGCTGAGTATATATTACATAAATCTTGCCGTCTAATGGTGTATCCTTTGTTATGTTTTTCCCAGGTTTGCAAGCATCACCCTCTAAACACGCTGGCTACTCAGTGCGGATGGAGAATGCAGTTCCCATAGTAACACAAGCCCCTGGTGCTCAACCTCTACAGATCCAGCCAGGCCTTCTGACTCAGGTACAGCCAGACATCCTACCCATTGCCATAGCAATAAAAAGAGAGATTTCCAAAGCTAATTACACCCCTCAGACCTTCCCAAATTCACAATTACATCCAAATTTGGCTCCAACCAAGAGCAATTAGCATGACCTACTTTGTTTTAATGATATAAGTATAATTCACTTCCTCTTCAACAAAGTTGAGAAGACAATCTCATTTTGTGCCCAGCAGATTAATGGAAGTCATGTTGGATTTATCTAAATGTGCTCTGTAAGAGAAACTAGATTGACCTGCCTTTCCCCGTTGGAGGTTTTAGTCAACTGATAGTTTGTTTTCCTGTCTGCACTAAGGACCAGGCAACCGTGTGCCTCTCCTGGAGTTTGGAGAGTCACGCTCTGATGAGAATGATGGAGTTTGGTTTTAAATGAGGTCTTTGGATGCTCAGGGATTTGTCTGGCCTCTGGAGCCGTAAGGCAGCACCCAGACGGCTTTAAACAGACAGCGTGGCTGTTTAGCTTAGTGCAATTTATCCACAACCTTTTTTCAGTACTGCTGAACTGAGCTGGCGTCTCAGACTCTGTTGACTCTATTATATTTTTATTATATATACAGCACATATTACATTTATGCATTTGGCAGATGTTTTTCGAACCTACAATGTCTGCGTTTCTAAGTCTTTACTTGAGATACAGGAACACTATATATATATTTATATAGTGTGTATGTTTGTGTATGTGTGTATAAAGAGAAAGAGATTTAATATATTTATGTGTTAGAATTTTTTTATATAATTTTTTATAATTATAATTAGTATTTTTATTACAGATCATCAAATAATTCTTCCTCATTTTAATTAGGCAGCAGAATCAGCAGAATTCAAACTAACAATGTTTTAATACATTACAGATTATCAAATGTTTAGGTAAGGCGCACCGACCCAGTTGGACGAGTGACAAGTCTGTCTCTCACTCTGGCCCCTTACTGTCTTACTGTTGACCCCTGCTTTTGCTTAATGCCTCAATACACCCTTATTGTTTCGCGCATAAAGGAAAAGTCATGCATACATTTCAACTGTGATTATCGGAGAAAGGCAGTTTTTTGGAATAAATATGGAAATATTGGTTCCTCGTTTTTCCCTGGACTCTTCACTGCTCCAGGGCCTCGGCCCCCCTCCCCTCAGCCCAATCAGCTACACCACATCACTCCTGGTGCCAGTGTAGTGGGTCTCTAGAAGACCTCGGCCTTTATCTCGAACAGGAATGCAGAAAATGCGAAAACAATTGCAAGGGAGCGGCACTTTCAGAGGCCTCGGGGTGACAAAAGGCTTTCACCCCGCAAGGGCAGAAAAGCTGTTAGGGGGGTAGTTGTGGAGATGGCCTTGCACGGAAAACTATTATCTGGGTTACCATTCAAGGGCAGACGGTATGATTACACAACCCAACCCAGAGTGAGAACGAGGAGGAAAAGTGTCAGGAATTTAGGCAAAGGGCTTTGGGGACACAGTTCTGTTGGAAGTATTCATGTCATTGGTGTGATGGCTAGACAAAGTATGTAGAGATATTTAAACATGAGCCTAAATGAAGTACTCAAAGTATGCTTTTAGATTTTGTACAACAGCCAGATGGGCCTGTATGCTGTATAAGTGCATACACAGTCAAAATGTTTATGTATCCTTTTTGTCTTTTAAGAACATTTCTTAAATGCAAGGCACATTATAATTTGAGAATAACTTTCAAATTGTTATGTGTGCTTCAGAGGAAAATGCCATTTCCCTTCACACTCCAGATTGACCCTAAGTAACCCAGACCGTTTGAAATTCCATAAAAATGTTGCAGTTTGGTTTAATTACAACACTACCTGAAACAATAAGCCATAAGAGGCTGTGTGTTTAAGTCATTTTATCATGGTTAAGGCAGTTTACAACAGCTTTGAGCACAGCTCTCCCAATTAGATTTTAAAATCTAAAACGATCTGTTTTATAAATGCAATAAATGCAAACAGAAAATACGTTATCGCTCTCAGACAAACATAGCAGAAGTATTTTCTCTGTTATTTCTACATCCCACTTATTTCTCCATCGATATGGACCGAGCCAAAGCTGCGGTCCATACCGATGAGCCGGTAAATAGATGTGCAAAGGGTATTAAAGAAACAATTCATTAGTTGTACATTAAACTGCTAATCAATAAAGCTGCATTAAACTATTAAGGCTGCAGACAGTCTTTCTCAAGCTTACGTCTCAGGGCAAATTATTCCTGGCACTCCCGCACTCCTCGCCCGCCATACAAAACAGTTCCTCACAAAGCTTCTGAACGGGGCCCCTGAATTTAATTAAAGTCGGAGCTGATTTGGAAAATGTCTAACACATCAGCACTCTGTCCGCTAGATGCCACATCTCTTTATTAAGGCAGGGTCTTATCTTCTTTACATGCAGGAGCCAAGACCGAACACGCTGTGTAGGGCCCCATCTCAGCCACTCATCTAGATACTGGAGGAAAATAAATGACATTCTAACGGAAGGGGCCAAAGTGTTTCGTTGTTCTGCAGGGAGATCTTGTTTTTGTCCTCCAGTATTTGTTTTTTCAAAGCTTTTCTGCTAATTTCTTCATGTTCGGTTGAATAGAATAATTAGTTTTAAGGGTTTGTAAGAGGGTTTGTTTTTAGGTTGTAAGAATGTTTCCCTAACGTTTCAATTCAATTACAAAAACGTCAAAGAAATTTTGAAAGGTCTAAGAATGTTCAATCCAGTTTTAGCTGTTATGTAATGTAATTGATAATGTGGTTATAAAAACATTATTCAATTTTTTTAATTCTGTAATGTTTTTAAAATGTTCCCCTGACAAGTTAAGGTAATGTTTGATAATGATATATAAAGTTCTACTAACGTTACTTCAAGAATGTTTTTTGACATTGAGAGAAATTCGAGAGAACTTTAATCTAACTTTGGCCAACGTTCTGAGAATGCTCTGTAAGCTGGGTAGGCCTAAAATTCTGATAGTGTCTTAAATAACTAAATGACCCCTTTGGTGGTTGTTTGGCACAGTTTAGCACTTACTAGCGGTCATATCTCTAAATAGCCGTATCCTTTTTCTCCTCTCTAAATACACGGATACATAAACTCTGGCCTGTTTAGCTGTAGATGTGCTGGGTTACAGCATTCAAACAGACAACAATTAAATCCATTTCTGTGTTGTTCATTGCTAGCAGACACGTTAGTAACATGTTTTCAGGGTATTTCTGTATTTTTACTGGTAAGCCAGAGATTTGTGATTAAGAAAAAAATTGTTTGCAGTGTTGTTTGTCTTTGGTGGCATTGTTAGATCTCTAAACCTCTCCTTGACCAATGCCTGACCTTTCAGATGCTAACCTCTCTCTCTCTCTTTCTCCTCCTAACCCTCTCCATCCATCCTGACCCTGCAGCAGGCCTGGCCATCTGGTACCCAGCAGATCCTCCTTCCCCCGGCGTGGCAGCAGCTCACACACACCTCCGTTCAACACGCCACCGTTATCCCCGACACCATGACCAGCTCGCAGCCTCTGGCTAACTGGAGGTGAGACCCCCACTGATGAAGAAAAATGTTTGTGCAGTTAAGAACTTGCTCCATGAGGGCGTCCCATTTGCAGCTGTAATTCTGGTAATGCTAGTGGCCCAGAAATCACACACATCAGCTTCAATGAGCATCATCTGCAACATCTTAAATTAAATCAATTAAGAATATCCCATCTAATGCCAAAAGACAAGCGTCATATGGTGACTGATCCGTATATTTCATGCCAGTTCAGTTCTGAGTTTTCATAATCTCCTAGATTAAAGACTAAAAAGATTGAATTATCTACGTTGCTTAGTCTGCAAATGCACCTACACAGCCAACTTCCTTTAAATTATTCATTTAGAATGAAGTAAAAGAATATTTAAGGTCTTGCACATTACAGTCTGAATCCATTTGGAATTCATGTTGAATTCGTGTATTAGAAGATTTCTCGTCTCAGAACACTGAGTGCAGTGGCGTCTGTCGCACCGGGGCAGGTTAATGGAGTCAGGTCGTACCGACCCGCATTGGTTGAGCCCATTACAGATGAATGGGTGCTGATATCTGCAGATCCTCACATCAGTGCCTAAAGCTCAGCCCTGAGGGCCTGATAGTTCTCCTGAGCTGGAAAACTGTCGCACTTTCACTGCAGAATAATAGATTTGCCATTGCTGAGCGCTGAGATCTGTTTGATACAGTCACTGCTGCCCCTTCTGGCCAAATGTTGCATAGCATTTATTCATTTAGATTATGGAGTCATAATTGGGCATTCCAGAAGACAAGACAGTTAACAGTCCCTTATAGATTAAATAGTATTTAGACATGTATATAGATTTACATATGTATAGTTTTATTTTGGTAAACATTGCCTGTTATTATGGAGTAACATTTGTTTTATTTGTAGACTTTATTACTTAACATTGCAGAAATTTGTGCAGTATCTTTATCTTTGTTTTTTTACAATTTTTATTAAAATTAAACATCCTATAAATAGGTACATTTACATGTACAAAAACATATAAAATATTAAGACTTGTTTTCAGAGAATGTATCTTGAATATAATTGTTTTTCTCCTTTTCCAATAAACATGTATTTCTCATGTTTTTTCATTTTTGCTTGTAAAAATGTTTACATATTTTCACTATAAAACCAGAACAAAGATATTGAAGAAGAATGTCATTAATTTGAAATACTGTTTGCAATTATTTAATTTTTCTTCCTGTGCTTTAGGAATTCTCACCCCCACGGCAGCCATTACAATCCCATCATGCAACAGCCGGCTTTACTGGCGGGTCACGTCGCCCTTCCCTCCCAGCAGCCTCTGAATGTGGGCGTGGCTCATGTCATGAGACAGCCATCAAACAATAGCTCCTCCTCCAAGAAGAACAAACAGCACCAGATGAACAACAGGTCAGCCACGTTATTTATGAACGTCTGTATATAAATTATGCTCTAAGTTTGTATATAAATGATGCTCTAAGTTACTATAGCAAGGTACACATACATACATATTTCATGGTATGTACATAACATTACAATGTTAGACTACAACTACAGTATTATCTTGGTGTAATGTCCAAAACATGGCATAAAGATGGAATATTTAACTGTATAAAGTAAAAAAATGACTTTTCTGAATTGCTTTACCTCAGGAACATGTCGTACGACGTGACCTCCACCCAGGCGGTCGTGTCTCCTCAACGCTCCAAGCGAGTGAAGGAAAACACCCCCCCACGCTGTGCTGTGGTTCAGAACGGCCCGTCTTCTACCTGCACCTCATCGCAGACCTGTGCGGGTGGAGGAGGGGGGTGGGGTGGAGAGCAGGCATGTAGCACCACGAGAGACCACCACAGTCAACACAACCCTCAACGCCAGACCATCATCATCCCGGACACACCCAGCCCGGCGGTTAGCATCATCACCATTAGCAGTGACACAGATGAAGACGATGACCACAAACACGCCACTAACACCAGGTTAGCAGAACCTGTATCACCTTAAAGTCACCATGAAATATTCTGTTCTTGTTTTTTAAGGAATTTTGCAATGTATTATTTTGAATTTTTCTGAAATATTATTATATAATATATATTTTTTAATTCATGTGACCTCGTAGGCCCCTCGAAAAGACATCTCTTTTCTCTCTTGGCATGAGGGCGGGACTATATTGACTGTCCAATGGCCAGGCCTTTAACTTTTCAATGATCCAATCAATTCCTGAAGGACAAAATCAAGTCCCGCCTTACATTTGTTTCTCATTACACGAGCCGTTTGCACTCTGATATTCATCATTACAGTGACTTTAACATACCCCTAAAAAATATTTTTTTTATGCAGCCTTGGTTACTTAAAAAATAAGTTATTTCAGAGCATTTTGTAAAGTACATTGATGAAAGCAGAATTATGAAAACAGACGTTTGTTTCCTTTGGAATAACTGATGAATCATACATAATACGCTAAAACCAGAGACATTTATTAAGAAGGAAAATGGGGTCAATTTTGATTTCATGTTGATTTGAAAAAGCCTTTTCAGCTCAGGAAAAATACAAGATAATGCCTTAAAAATGAAACTGGGAGTTTTGGGATCTGGAATCTGGAGACTTTTTCCAAAGTAAATATGACAGTATAAAGGATCATTAAACAAAACATTCAGGATTCGAATAACTTGACCAAATTCACATGCATATACTGTAGTATAATTCTCTTTAGAGTTAAAGCAACATTTCTTGTGTTTGATCTTCTCAACAGCACATCATCCAAACACAGGAAAAATGTCATTAGCTGTGTGACAGTCCATGATTCTCCAGACTCTTACTCCAGTAATACCAGCCCTTACGCTGTGGAGGCTCGTCCCAGTGGCCCCAACGCCAATGGCTACGACTCGAAAGTCGCAGTTCTGGATAACTACAGCAACGGAAACCCACGTACCATCATTATCCCCCCTCTGAAGAGCCAGACCAGCGATAACCTGGGAGAGTGTGAGAGACTCGTGCCTGGTAAGATGTGGGCCGGACTGATAAGATGACAGAGGAAAGGAGATATCTGGCAGGGCCTGAATCCTGCACCAATTTAATGTGACAGCACAATGTTGAAATTCCTGACAGCTTCTGCTGTATAGTGTAAACTTTTATAGCTGATAATAGTCTGAGCTATCGTCAGAGCTATTACATCAAGTTAGAGAGATAATTCAAACACCTTGAATCTGTTAGAATTTGTCAAGCGAATATTATATGATACCTCAAATGTGAAATTGCTTTGTAAACTTTGACTAATCACCTCATAATCCCTGTTGAGGTGTTATTTACGTACCCACGGTCATGGAAAACTTAGAAATATCAGAAAATTCCATGAATATAAAGTATTCTAGTTTTTCTCTGCTCTGAAATGTTACATCAGTTAGATGTGAGGTAAAACTCGGCCCCTGGCATTGCATGTCTACAGTGATCTGTGTTGAGGGCCTTATTTGAGATATTTGTACACTAATAAGAAGTACACTAATTAATCATTTGAATTTAGTTATATACTCAAAGTTAATTACCTGCCACACAACTAGCAAACCACCCCAGCAATCTGTCATTTTTTAATTTTAATTATTTGTTTATTCTTTTTAAATCAATATTCAATAATCAGGACGGTCATAAAAAATGGTGTAAATTCAAACGTAGTAACCCTGATAAGTCCCTTATTACTTCACCAACATGCTTTAACTATCCCTGCAGACACAGCGAACCACCAGAACTCCGCCTACAAGTTCAAGACGTCCAATGGAGGTTTGTCTGGCAACAACCACTCATCGGGGGGTGTGGTCGGGGGCGTGTCATATCGACAGCAGCGTCCTGGGCCACACCCCTTTCAGCAGCAGCCTCTCAATCTCAGCCAGGTATTTAATGAAAGCATTGTGTTTCGTTTTTTAATTGTACTTAATTGTTTTTAAATTGTAAAAAATGTATAATATTTAAATATTAATATTATCTCAATTAGGCTCAGCAGCACATGGCGGTTGAGCGAAACGGAGGTCACCGACGGCAACAAGCTTACATCACCCCAACTATGGCGACCCAAGCCCAGTACTCTTTCCACAACAGCCCCACCCACACAGCTAATGTCCACCCCCATTTGGCCCCACCCCATCTGCCGGGGCAGCCTCACCTCTACACCTACACTGCCCCCACTGCTCTGGGGTCCACCGGCACGGTAGCCCACCTGGTCGCCTCGCAGGGTTCGGCCCGTCATGCGGTCCAGCACGCCAGTTACCCGCCAGGTATTGTCCACCAGGTGCCTGTTAGCATGGGTCACCGTGTGCTTCCCTCGCCCACCCTGCACCACGGCCAGTATCAGGCCCAGTTTGCGCATCAGACCTACATCAGCGCCTCACCTGCCTCCACTGTCTACACTGGATATCCGCTGAGCCCCACGAAGATGAACCAGTACCCTTACCTCTAAAGCTGAAACACTGGAGCCCGGCCAATCGCTGCTTGCCATTTTTACCCCCCCCCCAGAGGCGGAGCCAGAGAGACATGCTACAGCCTATCAACCCTTAACCCCGCCCCCTCGTACCTTCATGCTTAAACTTGAAGACAATGAAGATGCTGATGGATAGAGCAAGTGAACTCTTTGAGGAAACAGAAGGGTACTAAGGAGCTTTCTTTTAGATAAGTTTTATTTTGCCTTCTCAAAAGGGCCAGTTAACATTATTTTTTTTTGAGAGAGAGAAAAAGATTTGGGATTTGTTACTTTCCAAGTAGAAGTTGAAGAGGAAGTTTCTGCTTTCTTAATTTCCTTTGCAACAAGGTCTCATCAACGGCCGTACGGGAGAGACAGAGTTTTGTTTAAGGTTTTGTTTGCTTTTCGTTTTCTTGAAATCATTCACTGACTGTTGAGCCGACGTCACGTTGTGGAGGTTTGAATTCCTAAGAGAATTTTTGGATAAGGTGAAATACGGAATCTGCTGCTCTTCAAAGAAAAATCTAACGATGGCCTTGTACTGTCTTAAACGTTTCCAAATCACACGCGGTGAGCGTATTGTGGATACCTCGCTGCGCACTCCCAAACACACCTGGAGGAAACTTTTGGAAATATGAAAAAAGACAAACGAACTTTCTAGTGTATTTATAGACTTTCATTTGTTTGTGTTCACCTTTAGAAAAGAAAATAGGTTTGTCATACAGTAGAATATTAGCTGGGCCCCTCTTTGTAGAATGTAGCAGTTTGCATCCTTTTATTTAATGAAGAACCTTTCTGATACCAATAGACTCTTTGTGTTCCTCTTTTAATGTGATTGCACAAAGTGGTTACAATAACATAGGCATGTTCAACATGGTAGTCGGTCGTGCGTTCGCGTGCATGTGTGCGTGTGAGCCGCACACATGTGTGCGATGTATTCCTTCACAGTCTTAGGTTTATCATTGTTACCTCGTAGTGCCTTACATATATTACGACAGTTTACTTGGCTGGAAACCCTCTAGAACCTGATGCTAGTCGGAAAATTGGCTCCTAGTTTGAACATCTTTATCCGAGCTGTTTTGTTATTACGTTCCAGGTGTAAGCGTTAGCCCTAAATGTTATTTATGCGCTATATCAGAATTCACAAAAAATGCACCTGCGGTGTGCTTCTTGTTTAGCGTGCATGAGGTTGTTCTATGTTTAGATAAAGATACTTGCCTGGGGTAATGAACCAAAGTTGTCATTTAAAGATAAAGTAACTTTTGTTCTGGATAGTGCATATAATTATATATAGCATATTTACTGTACATACCGTAGCTATATGTTTAGTCACCTCGCAATCAACGCAACCTCACTGATTTTGAGTTGTATACATCATCAAAGGGGAATAACATATTTGATGGAAAAAGCACCAGTCAATTTAAAAACTGGGCCGCATTGGGTTCAAATTTCGCACACTGTTTAAGTAAAGTGTTCAAGGCCTGGAGATGTTTGTAGAAGGCTGGACCTAACAGAGCCTGGAGCAGAAATGGTTCAGAAACCGTAAACCTGGGAGAGTTTGAGAAAGAGAGTCTTACTCCTAGTGGTAGGAGCAACTGAGGTGCTGGTAGATGGTGGTGGATTTTGATGGCAACTGTTGAAGAGCAAGTGATGGCAAATTTCACATTTTTAATGAGAATAGCATGTTGGCTTTGAGTACGTTGGTTGAAGCCGGGACACCGGAGGACACTGCATGACAGCACACCATACTCTGATGTAAGAAGACTTTCAAGGTTCTGTGGAAATCTGTGGGGGTTTTATTCTAACTCTGGGGGCTTGAATTGGTTGAAGATGAGCTGAAGATGTCTGCAACATTCACCGGGACTGTATCAAAATTGGCTTCGTTCACTATTGTCTTACCATTAGAGTCACTTATGCCAGGCGTCACGTAAATAAGATAACAAAAATGTAGAAAACTGTGGGCCAATGTTTGTGTTTTTGCTGCTTAATTTAACATTATTATGTTAGCCAATTATTTCATTTACACTGTGTCCTAACCAGGCAACCAGGCATGTTTATCTCTTCCATGTAAATCAAGTTTCCAACTAGTAACAAGTAACAGTACATTTTGCCGGTCGCTTAAAGTCTTTGTTGTCACGTTAGGTAACCCCGCCCACAGTGAAATCTCATTGGTCCAGCTTTACTCCACATGTGCTCTTATTGGCTGTGATTGGTATTTTTTTAATCGTTTGTGTTTGCTTTGCGTTGTGACAGTTAGGACACAGTGTTAGTTTGTTGGTTTTGTCTCCAGATTGTGGGCACATGTTTATGGAGTATTAAAAATATTCCCTTCTGCCCTCTTATCATGCCATAGAACTCGCATTTGAAGTAGTTTAAGGTGTTTCAACTTTAATTGTTTTACCTTGCTAGATATATTGTGTTTATGTAGAGAGTGTTGCAATAATTTTTGTGGATATTAATTGCATTTTATGTTTGTTGGTGTTATTTGTCAAGCATCATGTTTTTGATTTCTGGTGGCTGATATGTAACCTTGATCTCAATTTTTCATATGTGAACCCTCGTCTGGTGGAAAACAAATACTTTTGCTCTGTAAGATCGAACACTTTACAGCTACAGTCTATCCAAACCTTCCGTCTGAACCAGACGCTTGTTTGTTTCAGTCACAAAGCTGTGTGCTGTGTTCTGGGATGCCAATAGAAATATTTGTTGTCGTTCTGTAGGTTTGTTTAAGGGTATCGGTTGCTAATTGAAGCACACAGTTAAGAAAACGTTTCTTCTTCGTTAACGGCACATGAAACATTCCATTCCAGTAGGAGTCGTGTCTCCAGTCACGGGAGCTGGTTAATACGACCAAATGGGGTCTCCGCTGGTATTTAAGTTCTTCTGTTCCTCCCACCAAAGAAATTCAGCGTGTCACTGATGCACAGATTTGTCCCTGTAGCTGTATGGAGGATGTTTCATTGACATTTGAACAACAAAAAAACTGGTTTGTTCAGGTCAGCGTCAGAAAAGATCCTGTATAGAAACGCAAAAATTCTCGCAAATCTTACAGTGCGGTTAAAACAGCAAAAAAAATCAGTTTTTGTAGTTTCTCTTTGTACATTTTGTGAGTGGTGCTGCTCTAGTGGACAAGCAAAAAGGAAATGTTCTGATTTTAATTGGGTCTGTTAAGTGGACTAGAAATCTCCCTACCCAAGTTTTTAAAATGACAAAAAATGTCAATGCCACAATTATGCTTTATTTCAGTTTTAAAACTGCTTTGTGACTTTTTTTTATTTTTTTCAAGTCAGTGAATTTTTTCAAAAGTACTTTTTCGTATTCCAGCTTAACATACAGAAACAATTACGATTAATTCATTCGTAGGTCAGCTTCCTAAGGAATATAAACACTGTGGCCCTTTCAACTTTGCTGTATTGAGTTAAGCTGCCTGATAGGACCATTGGTTTCTCCAATGAACGATTTGGGGGCGGAGCTATCTGTTTGGCTGATCAATGGAAGACGAGGGGTGTGTTTTTGGACACATGTATAAAAAACAGTTTATTGTTTTTGCTTTTCTGTATTGAGATGTTAGTGGCACAGAATTTACACACTGCAGCTTTAAGTGTTAACAGTTTTTAAGCTTTACCGTTTTCATTCTAACAAAATATTTAGCAGTTGCAGAGCTAAATTAGCCCTCCATATATAGTGGCCTGTGCGTTAAATTTGAGTAATTAGTTTTATTTGCTTTTAACAAAATGGCCACTATTAAATGAATGTAAAATTTGAGACTAAAAGATCTGATATATATTATGAACGCTGTTGGTTTCTGTATCTTCTTATCACTGAATTTTGTTACTGCAGCATGTGATCACAGAAATGCAATAAGTCTCACTAGAACAACTCGATCTAGCATTAATTTTAATTAATATTATGTTTTAAATAGTTTAGAAATTTGTTTTATCTCAAATAGTTCACATCATAGAAAGCCCCATTCTACAAATGTAAATGTTTGCTTTATACAATTCTGAATACAAAACAAAGTCATAACATTTGTGGTGTGACATGTTAGCCTTTTTATTACGTCTGAACTGTAAACATGGAAGTAGACAGTAATGTAATATTACCAAAATGTCTGAGAAAGAAGCATTCATACTATTTACTGTTTGATTTTATGTAAATTGTCATGTTATGTGAACCATCTTATTCATTATTCATGATTTTAATGTCAAAATACTGCCTCCTTCCCCATGAACTTTACATGGAGCTTTAAGGAACCGTGGACGTGTGCTCTTTGGTTGTTTTTGTTGCGACAGATTTGCAAAAAACTAAAAAATGCAATCATACAACATACAAATTGTCCAGCTTTCAGCTTTCCTGAGAGGATCCAGGATTGAAACAACATTCCAATGAGGAAAAAAACATTGCCAGTCAAAGGCCTGAGAATTTTGGGATGGTCCCTAAATCAACAGACAGTTCTAGAGCATTTTAAAGCACATAGTCATGAATTAATTAACTTAAAATTTTGCAATCAAGTGGAACAATTTTCTGTATTTCTGTGTTTCATATACACACAGGTTCTCTAAAATGTATTGGCTGAGAGCAAAAACATTAGAGGTTTAAACATTATTGATTTTATATGTGAATGTGCTAAGAGGCCAAATATAACAATATGGCCATTCTCCATGTGTTGTTTTAGAACCAAAAAGGTCAAGAACTATCTCTATGCCCAAAAATGATCCTCATTTAACTCGGTTTTGGTCTAATCTACAGTCCCTGTCAGGAAAATGTGTTGTGGGGTGACATAAGCAACTGTATTATTTATTTCCAGAGTTTACAAATGTACAAACCATGATCTGTTCAACACAACAGTGAATGCAAGTGAAATATTTGTGAAAGCTGTCAGTTCCACCCTGACAGAAATGTCCTTTATCACAACAGTTGCCACAGTAACCCGTCATGTAGCCGTGATACACTGTAGCCGTTTGTGCAAACCATCAAGACGTGAACAATTTTCTACTTGCACAGCCGCAAACGTTCACCGTAAAATGTAAAAAAAAACTGAATATTTTTCTACAATGTTTCAAGACCTAAGAACGCATCCGACCCCCATTTTGTCAATTGCTGTAGGGTTGCTCAGTAGTGTGTTTCACGCTAATTGTTGTCGAGGCTGTTGTGTGCTTCAGTATTTCCAGGTATACTTCTTTGTTTTTGTCCTTTTTTATTATTATTATAATTATAATTTTGCTTTGTTTATTGGGGATTTGAAGAAGTGTAATGTCTCATTATTTCAATCTGTTACCGTAGCATTATATGTACCCTATGTACCTTAGGCTAACATTATTAAGTATGCTATGAGAATGGATATTTTACTGGCTATATAGAATGTTAAAATGAATATAATAATGACAATAATACGAATGATTTAACTCCTAAAAATTGAGTACTCGCTACTAAGCGCTTGTGTTACCATTACGAAATGTTGTGTGCTTCTCTTACTGATTTTCGTTGTAGAAAAAAATGAGTGAATTTTATTAGGCTTCAACAACTAATGATAGCAGTGTAAAATCATGGAGGATTTTTAACAAACATGGGGGTTTTAGAAGAATATAGTTATTTTAATGGTTCTATTTACTAACTGTAGGATGTCGAGGGGCTTGCGTCGTGGTGAACTATGTTATAGCTTGTTATTCACTGTTACTTTTGATCATTTTTCGGTCTCCAGGTGAATCGAGTTATTAAAGGAAATTTGTAAGCTCACATATGCATATTGTATATGTGTAGAAATGTAATCACACTTTGTCTTGGATTTACATTAAACTGTTAAGTCACAGCATCTGTCTCGACTGTTTGATGGTTTTTCATGCTGTTATTGTGAAGTTATGACTCATTATTATTTTGTATGACTCATAGTAAATAAAACAGCTCTGGTTAAAATGCTGCTATAACATGAAGAATCAGATTATCAGTGATTAGGGTTAGATAATATAATTGGATTATATCTGCTAAACTCCAAATTCCTGTATCATAGTTTTATAGTAGCTGTATTTTTAGAACCCATTAAAAACACACTGGCATATATTAAGACCTGTAACTTTATATTGTAAATAAAGTTTCAGGTCGTATATTGACATACATTATACTGGCATATATACTGGCATATATTAAGACCTGTAACTTTATAATGTGAATAAAGGTTCAGGTCTTATATTGACATATATTATACTGGCATATATCCTGGCATATATTAAGACCTGTAACTTTATAATGTAAATAAAGTTTCAGGTCGTATATTGACATATATTATACTGGCATATATACTGGCATATATTAAGACCTGTAACTTTATAATGTAAATAAAGTTTCAGGTCTTATACTGGCATATATACTGACATATATTAAGACCTGTAACTTTATAATGTAAATAAAGTTTCAGGTCTTATATTGGCATATATACTGACATATATTACACAAGCCCATAAACTGTGTTCTTAGGATAAGGGTGTTTTTCATAAATGTCAGGAGAGATCTGAGTGTCCCTCTCAAATCATTTTCAATAAACAATGCGTTCCCATTGTGACAACACATCCCATAAAGTTTGGTCACATTTTAGATTTGGGTTCATAACTGAGGGGCTTGAATACTTTCATATCAAACTAATATGTCCCTCAGATTTTAAGGGTAAGTTATGCGTAAGGTTTGGGTTATCGGTGGGGTTTAGGTTCGGACCAACAAAAGATGTTGGATGACGTCATTGTGCATGTCGTCATACCCTAGACGTTGACGTAGCCCTCAATGGCCACCAGAGGGCGCTGTGACCTAAGAAACTTATTTGCCGACCTCGAATAAGAGACAAAATCAACAGTTATCAATTCAATGTATTACTAATTATATTAAATACTCATATTAAAGCTGTTTTACATTGCACAGGATGAACGAGGTCAAACGGGAGTAATACAGCATGTTTTAAACATGTAAAATGATACAGGTCGTTCAGACATGTAACACATGGCGCATTTCTCGCACGTATCACAGTAACACAACGCGATCAATTCTCCACCCTGGAGATCCGGTGGCCGTACGCGTTGCCGTGAAACCACAGACGCCGGTGGAGGTGTCAACCTAACCCGGATGATTGATTGACAGCGCCGGCAGCCAATGAGCACGCGACGAGCAATGGGCGGGTTCAGCGAAACCCGGAGGACGGAGTGGTTGCAGCTCCGAAAGTGAGCGATGTTTAGACAGACCGAGCAGGATTCAGGCTCTTCACATGAACAAAATACGCGTTGTGTCATGCAACCATGGAAAACGAAAAGCCTATTGCACATCTGAAAAGGAGATACCGACTTTAGTCTGGCTTAAGCGTCGGGGTTTAAGGTAAGGAGTTGCCATACAGTCCGTTCGGTCTGCAAGTCTTTCTTTGCGTTAAAATAAGCTGATGTAGATCCGATTTCAGCGGCGGGATAAAGTTGAGAAATCAGCTGTAAGTATCGCGTTAAATGCGGATGCGTTTGACCGTCAGTCGAGTTAAACGCAGATGCATTTAATGCGTTTGAACCTCCGTCGTGTTTCGCGGACAGGGACCGATCGCGTGCGTGTCTGTCCGAAAGATCCCGTTATGTTTAAGCAGCCGCACCGTAAAGCAACACTTGAATATGCAAATCACTCAACTCCGGTTTAGCTGTCAAAGTTACGTCTAATAACGCATAAAATCAAAAGACTGCTGTCTGTTTCACTCACAGCATCTCGGTAAATCATGGATCAGGTATAAAGTACGGGGAAATCCCGACCAGAAGCCTAATCCGCGTGCAAACACTGGTGTAACAGGAGCTTGGGGTCTTTAGAGTTCACAGACCTCTATGCATTGACCCGGGGGCGTGCAATGTGGGAATATAGGGAAGTTTTGTGTTTAAGGAGACGCACGGGATTGGGATCCAGCTTTAAAAGACTGAGCTCGTGTGATGCGCTCGGTCAGGAACAAAGAAACTGCGTGTCGCGCTTGTAGTGTCACTCGGGCGGCATGGCAGTCCATTTTACTGCTCAAAATGTCTGTTTTAAGTGATGTGCATGACGATTGCATGACGATATCTGTCCGGTATGTGATTCGGTTTTCGATCGGGTTACGGATGCATTCGTTAAGCGCGTGCACGTGACCTATTTAAGTGTTTTTTGCTTATTTTCATGTGCTGCAGTGCTTTTCAAACACCTGCAGCTGCTGAAGGCGTGGATTGTGTCGGATATAATCTTGGACTAAAACATGAGTTTGTCTACATGGATGGTTTGAGGATGGAGGGACGTAGCCAGGTCACCGCGCGCGTGCTGTCGGTGAGACTCACGAGGATGATGATGATGATGGTGGTGATCGTCTCCATGGTGACCGCTGATTCACCTGCTGCAGGTAAGTGACGCTACAGTCTACCTCATTGGTGAAGGGTGATCAGGTTGTAAAGATGACTAAGTGGGTTTACTGGCCAGATGACAGTAATATGGTCTCACACTTTAAAACCTGCTGTAATGCAAAGCAAAGTTTTGAGGACAAACAATTGTGTCTTTTAAGTCAAAACCCTTTTGTTTATAATGCAGTAAGCAGATTTTTTTGAGTGTTTAAAAACATGATTTTGTCTCAGGATCCAGATTTACTTTGGAGATGGACACAACACAGTATAAAAATCGTTGAAAGTAATTTATTCAGTATTTATTGATGTAGCTCAACTGGTCGAGCATTGCGTTAGCAGCACAAAGGTTGTGGGTTCGATTCCCAGGGAACACACAGACCGATCAAACGTAGAGCTTAAACACACTTGTAAGTCTCTTTGGATAAAAGCGTTTGCCAAATGCATAAATGAAAATGTATTCTAAATGTTGGGGATTCATTGAGATAACCTTGGAAAAGTTCGGCAGCCTTGGATTTGCTCTGGAATTTTGGTGCTTTCAGTCTTCTGGCAGACAGTAATCGTTTTTTCTGTGTTTGAAGTGCTGTGTAATGTATCTGCATCATATTGAACCTGTGGCAGATAAATTTGCACAAAACACTGAATGACATCATCATAAATAGCAAAAAATAGAGGTTAAATAAGTTGACAGATATTGATATGATTTGATTATATTAGTAGGTGCATTTCAGTTTTATATTTAGGTTCTGCAACCCACCGAGAGCCGCTATTTTAACACAATCTTTAATTTTTTCCCAGTATTTTTTTTACAAAATGTAAGCAAACTATTTAAGGCTTATGAACTTTCCAGATGTTTTCCACTGTAAGATCATTCAAACCTCATATTTTCTCCCATCCTCACATTTAAAGCTCTTGTTTGGTGAATGCTTAAAAACGGACTATATGATGTGCCTTGTTGTTATAAAGCTTGACCCAGCTAACAATATTAGGTTATACTAGGTTATTAGGTTATGAAAAGCTTAAAAAGAATGTTTTTGATATATGTAACATTACAAAAAATCTACTGATGTTACTGCAAGAACTTTTTTGATAACTTTATGAGAACATTAGCCAACATTCCAAGAACATTTCCTGTTAGCTGCGGAGGTATTGCTCAGCTTTTGAAACCCTCCAAATGTTTTTAAAGTGTTCCAACATCTTTTACTTTCTGAAACCTTTCAAAGAAGTGCATTCAATTCATCTTCATTGTTTAGTGGCATTAAAAACGGGTCATATTCCAGTCGGTTTGTCAGTATAATGATGAATCATTTTAAGATTATAGTTTATAGTTTAATTAATGCTGCTTTTCCTGCTTGTCTAGATTTTTGCCAACCGAGGTCATCGGCTTACAATCTTAGCATTAAAACCGTTTTAATAACAGCAACAGTTTTGGTAGGGCACAGATTACAAGTTAAAAACACTGACTGTTCTAGACTCTATAAGTCCTGCAGTCTCCGTGTAGATTGACAGATCAAAGAGTGCTGTGAAAACAGAAAAAAACAAGAAACTGGGCTACAGAAAAAAACATCTGCTTGATGCTTCTGGTTAAGAACGAAATCTTTGGACATTGCAGTGTTGTCCCAGCTGCAAACTTAAGAACCACGATGAAGTTTCTCATTCATTTTTAAATGATGTTACTCAGAGTCTGTGGATGACGCGTTTAGGAGGGTTTTCAAAGATCATTTGCCAGAATAAAGTCGACTTGTATGCGTGTCATCTCATTACCATCCATTCAAGCTGAAAATCATTATGTTTGTAGTTTATCATCGAGTTAAATGTGCAGTGTTGATGTCACTGTGGTGATACTGCAGTCAGTCACATTTTACAAGTGAAATCATGTGAAATATTGTTTATATTCTGCGGTTTTTATGCTGTTTTTTTCTGTTTAACCAATAGTAGTACCGAAAGCACCCAGGTAACATTCTCAGAACGTTGGCTAAAGCTCTTTAAGAGCTCTCAAAAATCTTGCAGTAATGGTAGTGGAAGTTTAGAGTTAGTGGAAGTTATATATCATATATACCAAATATATAATTCAAGTGGTTAGTAAAACGTTTTAAAAACATTTCAAAGAGTTACAGAATCAAAAAGGTTTGAATAATGTTCTTATAACCAAGCGATAATGTTAATACAACGTCTAAAAAACTAGATGTTTTGCACCTTCTTAGAACTTTCAAAACAACATTTTTGTTACTTAATGGTAACGTTAAGGAAACGTTCATACACCCCAAAATTGTTAGCTGGGCATTTTCTTCTGCAATAGAATTTATCATGTAGGTTTATGGGTAGTTTGGGATAAACCCAATGGCCCCAAATTATGCATTTTTATGACTACAATAGATTTTGAGGGGAATACAGCACTCTGTTTAATACAGTTACACAATCTTTTGTTTAATGACTTTCTGAGCGCTACTCTGAGGACCTCAAACGCTAGTTAGTTGCTTGCGTAAACCAGGCGCAAGAAATGAAGTAATACTTTTTCTTCAGTATTAATTTAACAGCGTTAGGATCATCCGTGTTCCAGAACTCCTCACTCGGGTCGAGACTGTTTCGTCAAGACATTTGGTGTTCCGATCCATCAGATCTGTTTGTGAAAACACCATCGCTGTCTTTCCAACGGTAGCCGTCTGTTGTGACGATTTATTCTGCTGTGATGTGTCAGATTTAGAGCCAGATTCAGTTTTGTCACTCTTGAAACAGAGACAAAATCGTTGTTCTTGCTGTGAATGCTTCCTAAAATGAACCCTTGATAACATGTGAAGAATTTTAACATCTTCATAGAGCAGAAAACTTATCCTGTAGATTTGTAATGGCTTTAGGTCTATGTTGAGATCTTGTTTTCTTCTCATTTCTGTGGATCATTTAAGCTCATGGACTCTAGACTGTCACTAGCATTTGGGAAGCAGATTACGATGTTTGCTAGTTTTAAGGTAATGGTGTCAGCTGATGCGTCAAGCACATTTATATGATGCAGTATAATTACTAAAGCTTAGTGGTTTAAATGCGTCTAAGCTTACAGCTGTTTCAGTCTGACTGCAGTTTGAAATTGCTGTGTAATTTTGAGCTTTATCCAGGCTCTGTGATGTAGGTCAGGAAGGTGATGGGGAGACTAGTTGTAATTACCACCAAAAGCTTTACACAGCTCTGTAGACACATTTAAACAGCCTTTAAACATCCAGTATTCAGAGTACTTGGAGTGGAATGGGTGGTGGGTGGAGTCAACAAACCCCGCCCCTCTTTAGGGTGTGTGTCAATAAGACATGATGCTTTAGAAATCAAGGGTCGGAGGAGTATGTATGTATGTATGTATGTAGTGTGTGTGTGTTTGTGTGTGTCCTGGTATTCACTACGTTATTCCCTACAAGTATAGTAAAACCAGTAAAAAAATGTAAACTTTTTTTTGGTCCCAATAAGGAAACAAGCTTATAAATCAAACATAATGATTTATTCTAAAAATCTAAAGTGGCAGAAACGTTTCTGTGATGGTTTGTGTGGTATATATCTAGTGGACAGAATATACAGTTTGTACATTTTAAAAACCAGTACAATTTTTAACTAGCTGTGTGTGAAAACAATAGAAGTAAATGGAATATCCCATTTAGATAGAGTAGTAAACGTGTGTGTGTGTGTGTGTGTGTGTGTACACACTCCCATTGTGTTGATCTTAGCCAAAATCCCAGCCCTCTCACCGGGACCTGTCTACATCCCGGCATGTTCCACAGTGACATCTTTCCTTGGCATAGTTTGGTATCTCGCAGGCCTGAAGGTTTAGTCTGGCATTTAAACAAAAGTCTGCTTGTCTGCTCGGTGTTACGATGTGAATGTGTAGAATTTAATCTTGAAAGCAGGGTGGTTCTGTCCTAAATGTGTAGACTGACAGTAAGACAATAAGTATGTGATATGGCACTGTAAAAATTTGCTCTGAATATTATGATGCTTGTGCATAACTCACCACCAAGATGCTGGAATTGTGGGTCACTGCCAGGGTGTTGCTATGCATTGCCAAGGTGCTGTATGTTAGTTTTAGACATTATGCAGTTGCTAGGGTTTTCTGGGTGGTTGCTAGGATATTCCTGCATGGTTCCTGCTCCAAAACGGCTTCATAATCTGCACACAGAGACTGAGCTGGGCTGCACCGGTCCATGTGGGCTTCATTCCCCATGTTAGATGAAGACAGATGTTTTCTCAAACCTATTAAGCTCACACTATGTTAAAATTACCAGAAGATTCACTTTGAAACAAGCATGAATTAATTAGTTATGTAATAAGCAACCCAGGCTGTCCAAATTAGTGCCTCCCTGTAGGGCCATCTAAGTAAATAAGTGATCCCGGCATATGGTTTTGGGAGAAGCTGTGTGTCGCTTTATCACCAACGGCAACCGGTGAGTCAAATGATGCAGTAGCCAAAGGGTTTATGATAATCCAGGTGTAGCCTCTAATGTTGCTGTAAAAGATAAGCTCTCTCAGAATTCACACAGGCTTCCAGTAGCGAAATGAGTTCTCTGCATTGTATACAGCTTAGCACAAACCAATGGCTAATTACAAGTGTTGCTTCTTTAACAAGTGAAATCTGATCTGTTTGGGATGACAATAAGTGCATTCATTATTCATGGCCTCTAGGACTGAGGACAGATCAATACGCCGGGCCCATCAAAAGCCACAGGAGCTGAATGTTGAGACGCTACCCAGCCTGCTGTACAAGCAAACAAAGTCGCATTGAGGAACTTTTGGAACTGGGACAGTTGGATCCCAAAGTCTTTGATCGTGAACCCTTGCGTTGCCGAGGAGAAGTTTGTTTGTGTCTGCGTGGCTGTGTGTTCAAAGAGACACTGGTTTGACTTTCACCCCATCTGACAATTTTAAGTTGTCAGAACGTTTCCCTAATGTTTCCCTAAGTAACAAAAACAATGTTAATTTAAAAGTTCTAGAAATGTTCAAACATCCAGTTTTTTTAGACTTCTTAATGTTATTGCTTGGTTTTAAGAACATTATTAAAAAAGTTTAATTCTGTAATGTTTTTAAAACATTCAACTAACATAAATAAGTTAAGGAACTGTAGATGCTGTGTTAACATTTTAACTTTTGCCCCTCAGTCTCAGAATGTTGTCACATGAGCACTAGTGTTAATTAGATTTATAGTTCCCTGTAAGTTGTCCATTTTGTCACTTAAGAATTCAGATGAGTGGAATTATAGTACGTCACCAAAGTGCACACTTGGAGGAGTAGTGTAAGGGCTCAAGGTAGCATTTGGGACGGGGCCATAGAGACCAAACATCCAGCAACATGTCATCGCCTACTGCTGGTCATGGTTTCAGCTGGTTAGGACAAAAACTCGCTTTATCGAATCATGTCTGACTTTGTTAATCAGATTTTGTGATTTTTAAAATGTATTTACAAAACCACATCCAACCTTCTTTCATGTTAATTCATTTTAAGAAATACAGTTTGTTCTGACCGTTTTGAAGGCACGCACTATCCAGTGCTGTTTGTGCACTATTGTTTAGCGACATCTGCAAGTAATTTGGCCAGTGCAAGTAACTTTTTAAGGGGTAAAACCCCTTTAACAAGGTAGTTTTCCACAGTCTCATAGATTTCACATTCATAGACCAGTTCGTCTCATTTTATGGCGTACATTGATGTAAAAATCCAGAACCTTTGTAACACACCAGCGATACTTTTTTTTAGTTCTTGTTTCAATCACGAGATCTTGACAGGCCACGTGTCTTCAGGCAGCAAATGTCAAAAACGTGGAGTTGATGTGCGTTTATCTGTTATGAAGGAGGCAGGTGCTTTGTTCTGTCTGTTTGCACTCAACAGTGTTTACAGCAGACAGATTTTGTGTTTTTTCTTTGCGCGTGTGTTTTTATGCGAACATCTTTGCTGCGTTATGAATTTCATCAAAACAGAACTCAGATCATGACTGTGCCGTTTGTGAGAATCCACAATTCATACTCAAAAATAACTGCGGAAAACACTTCCACACAGTTAAGCTACTTCAACAAAAAAATCTGATCTTGTACAAACTTTTTATCCAACTAGATTTCCTGATATAGCCACACTTTTCTATTTAAAAATCAGATCTCACGGCCTGACAGCACTTGTTTTCTTTGCATTCGTTTTTAAGAGCATTCACTTAAAGCAACACTTGAAGATAAGAGGCTCTATTTTAGTTTATCGTCAAAGGAACTGTGTGAAAGGATCGCTGTGGGGCAGTGATAGCACCCGGCTCGCGTTTGAGGCCTCACACAATAGCAGGCGGACAGTTTTAAACTACCCATTCAACTGTGACCTCCACTACAGATCCACATGCTGATATTTCATTCATCTAAATCTGTCGTCTTTGTTTGGGTGTTTTTATTTCTTAGGTTGATTCTGAAATTAGTATCTTTATGAACTAGGCTAGTCTTTTCAAAATTGATCGCACTACCTTAAACCCGCATGGCAATTATAATTCAGTATGTGGTCTACCTCACGCATTTAATGCAACATTTGCAGAGTGGCATAATGCAACACTGACCCTGCGGTTTTGTCCAATGCAGTCTGCAGCAGTCACACACAAAGATGATTTAATTGTGGTTTTGTGATGGCTGGTTTTAATTCTTCCTGTAGTTTAACTGTGACAGCCCGACAGAAGGTGCCTGAATGTCCATATTGCTTTGGGTTCTTTACTTTTGTGTACGGTTCAGCAAAAGTCTGGAACATCTCATTTGAACAGATGGTCTATCTGAGCACAGTTGAGGTTGTGAGGAGAAAATTTATTACAATTTCAGTTTAATTTATTTTATTTAGCGCTTCTGTACAATGTTGCATTGATTCAAAGCAGCTTTACATACAGTCAAAATGAAAATACAGAAAACAGGAAAAATTATGAAATGCAAAACATGTTGTATTATTGCATATTTTATTGTTCATTATAAGATTAGTAAGAATTAGTTAGAATTAGCCAAACTAATCCAATTAAAAAATCTAAAATGAATTAATCACATAAAAAAATCACATTTTTGTATGTACTTAATATTTTATGGTAGTGACAACAGAAACTGTGCTAAAGATTTTGTTAAATAGCTGTACTAGACGTAGACTTTACAGTTGAATATCATAGAAGCATTGTCTTTAGCCTTTGATAGTTATTCAGATTTACACAATATTTTATAGACGTTGACAGAATATTTACCTGATAAAGTTTGAGTGTGAACCAGGAGTTTGGTCTATTCTAGTCTGAAACTAGTTTGTGGTGTATGCAGAGTTCAGTCCAGCCCTGATCGCTGAGCCGGGCAGTGACAGTCTTCTGGGCCTCTCCGGTTTCAGTCCTGGTTTCTTTGATAACTGAGGTGACACAGCCCGATCGGTTTCTTCACCCTGTTTGCGTTCTTTCTCCGTTTGACTGTTTGTTTAAAGCGTGTTTGAGTTTAGGAGAGAGAAGGGAATTAACTAAACACCGTCACAGTACAAAATCCTGCTTTCCACACTTTATTTCTGTGAGAATGAGGATTATTTATCTATAATTTATGTAACGAGTGGCAAAATGGATGTTTGTGGTATTGCTGCCCTTGAGAAGCTGCTGTAAGAGGAATTTCATTTAAGAAGTAGTTTTCCATGCACTTTATATTGATTATGGCAACAGTAATTCATCTAATGATAAAAAGGAGCATTACAGCCTGGCGTATATTCAGAAGAACTGTATAGCTGAGTGTACTTTTGGCATTTTAAACAGCCGATTCAGGTGCCTGGATCCCAGTAATGGAGTTTGATGTACGGTATAGTTACAGTAAAGTTTGACGGATTGTGGAGTAGAAAGACACGCTGGATCAGGAGTTGTGGGCGTGGTTACCTCTAAGAGATTTGCATAATTGCTTTAGCGAGCCGGGTGTTCAAATAACCAACAATATCAGCAGCGTAATTCATGCTTATTGAATTCTCTGAGTGTTTATGGTGACCGGGGGCAGACATGACCTCAGTCAGATCAGTGGAAAGAGTCAGAAAAACACAGATTCGCCTGACGTGACTCTGTGCTGTCTGTGTGCCACGTTTGCTAACACGTTCCATCCTGGTTTTACTCAAAACACGTCTCACACGAACATCTCCAGATGTTCACCTGTACAATTCGGGTCAATTTGACTGTTCCTGCCTAATTTTTCCTTGGGAATTCCCTCAGCTTTACAATGTTTGAGTGTTCGTGACATGAGGGAAGCCACTGGTGCTGTTTATGTAGCTGTTAACTCTTTGTTTTCTGTCTGGAGTCGTTCGGTCAGCAGTGGGACGTTTCGGTCGTCTCGAGCACTTAGTCACTGATAAGTCAAACAAACTTGTTCTGTTCAGTGTCAGCCATTTTTATCCCTCACACTGCATTATCTTAACAAAAAAAGCCTGCAGATTTTTGTGTGTGACTTCTTAAAGCAACAGTATGCAAAAAGTAAAAAAACCCTGTCAATTTATGTTTGATGAGTACCTTATAGAAGTACCATATAGAATGTTTACATGATTCTTTATGTGTATCGTATCCCGCTTCTTTTGGAGCCTTATGTGATAAATTCCATCCATTGAAAGTCATTATTTACTGAAGATCTTTATAGAAAAGAGCAGCCAGGACATTTTGCAATATCTGTTTGTGCTTGTGTTTGAAACAACATGTGGTTGAGTAAACAATGACATAATGTTTGTTTTTGGTTAAATCTGCAAAAATGTTTTTGGGTTAAAAATGAACAAAAATTATAGAGCAAGTACATAACAGGGTTTAAAACTTTCTCCTTACTTTACCCTGTTTCTCAACAGCAAGTTTATATTAATGATTTATAATTTGAGCTGTCAGGTCTGATTTCCCAGTAAATGTCAGTTTTGTTTTTTGTTGTTTTTTTTTTTGTTGTTTTTTTTACAAAGGTACCTAAAGTAACCTGCAATGTTGTGTTTCAAACAGAGATGGCGACAGAGGGACAAACATCAAAGATTGCAGCTTGAACTGTTTCTTTAAAAGGTTTTGTGATGTGGCCCCTGCTTGTGTAGTTTTTAAATTAGCATTATACTTAGAGTATCGTCAGGTTCAGGGGGATCTGAACTGCACACTGTAAACGTAATGTAAGAGAGACCACCTAAAATAACAAACCCCCCCATGAAAGCATTGTGAGATAAAATAAATGTGAGCACGGACTCTCTCTTGATTGTTCGATTAGGCTGTGCGTGGGGAGTCTGTGCCAGCGTTGGGGAGCGGCAGTCACGCAATGGGATCAGCTTTAAAACAGAACCATGTGTGGGCAGAGGAGTTTGAATTAATAACAAAGACCTTTCCTTGTGCTTTTTTTCTCTTTTGCCTTCTTTTTTTCTGGAGTAGCAATAACCACCAAATGAGAATTTCTCTAGAATGAGTCTGGCAAATGAAAGGAAATGACATCATTGGCGAGGGGGCGGGGCGGGGGCTGTAATTAGTATCCCAGTGTTATCCCAGTAGGTTTACAATACAGTCTTGCTTTTTTCGTGCGTGTGTTTCACATCTGCAACCTTTAAATTAGGCCGTGTAATCCAGCCCTAAAAATTAAAGGTGGGACGTCTTGTAATTTGCTCTGTGAGCTGGTTGTAGGTAATTAAATGGATGTAACAAACAAGGCCATGATGCAGTCGTCTGCCACCCCTCAAGAACAAAAAAATACTACTGCGGTTTCCTGTATTTGGTACTAGAGTTATAACTACATCAGGGCTGTTGTTGTTGTTATTCTAAGTACTTTGGAGTACTGAATAAATGTCATGATTTATGAATATGGTAATTAGAAATTACCATAACATCATTCAGGTGATAAACTGGCCAGTGTTTGACAAATCTGAGGTATCAGTTCCAAAATATATAGATATATACATAGGTATATTTGTACATAGAATGTTAATGTAAATGTATAGATGTATATAGAATATATAGTTGCTAGATTTGGAGTAAATATTGTGTATGTCAATTTGCAGTAAATAGAAATTGTTGCAAACCGTGTTGAATGTGTTGTTGAATGTAGTTTGAATCGTGGTGTGTTGATGGAGCTCTATGAATGTCAGCAGACAATCAGATTGTTTTGTATATGAGCCGGTTCTGTTCTGGATCCGTTTATTGGGTTATTTCTTCCTCTTTCGACTGGGCAGGAGTTTAGGGAAGCGCAAATTACATTTGGGTGTGCCAAACTGAATCATTTATATGGGTTTGATCTCATCTTCAGCCTTCTTGTGGTTTCAGCCTAACGTCAGCTAGTTCACATAGACTGAGAGAGAGAGAGAGAGAGAGAGAGAGAGACTGACGTTGACATAATCTTGTTTCTCCCAGAGTTTCATTTAATTTTCAGTCCCTTTGTGTTTTATTTTGAAAGTACCAGTCGATACATTTCATTCACTGAAGCTGTGATTCAGTCATAAGTCTTATTTTATTAACAGTGTGGCCGTGGAGAATGTTAAACTGTAGTTCACTGTTTAACATATCATGATAACTACCTACTGGAACTGTCTGTAGTTTTTTCTCCTTGTTTTACACACTTTGTTTGATGTAAGAAAGAAAAATAGTGTCACAACATTTCATGGCTCTAATTCAGCATTTCTTTCATGAAGAACTCCAATCCAGCTCATCTAAAACAATTATTTTGCACTTCCTGAAAGTAAGAAAAAGCGCTCGCAAAAAACAGTTCTTACTCTGTCATACATTTATGTACCTAATTATTTAATTGTGCTCTGTGCATATGTCTAAAATGTAATAAACCTTTATGATATAGGTTTGCCAACGCTTTAGGGCTAAAGGGCATTTAAGTATGTGTTTGTAATTATGGTCATGAATTAGAAAGCATTCATAGGAGCCATTGCATAACATAAAATGCATCAGGGAATTTATAAACCTATAAGAAAATGTGCCTGTTTTCATAATGCGCGTGAGATTGAAACACAGGAAAGAACAGATCATTGCTTTATGTTTGTGAGGAGAGAATGTTTCACATCTGAGGTGTGTGTTGTGAAATTATTACTACTTTTACAGCATTGCGTTTCGTAATTTTGGACGCTATAAAGTTTGTGAATGTTTCTCTACCCTTAATAGTTTCATTGGGGTTTGAGTTACCTTTTTTTTAATAGGTATTCTCAATGCATCATGCATAAATTGCTTTTTATGTGCTGGTGTTAGTCCCTGTTTAAAGTAGATTTACAATGAGTGTTTGAAACGCATTTTATTTAAGCACTTTCAAACACGACTTTGACTCGCATAAACGTTGTGTTTTGCAGTGCGTGTATGCGGGTCTGTAGTTACGTTAATGTTTTCACGTGTATCTGCATTAGCATTACTTCAGTGGGTCTCTGTGTCTGTTAAAGAGATAGCTGCAACAATGCCAGACTGCTCATGCGTTACCCGGTTGCATTTCTGTAGCAGGTGGCAGAGGGAAGCGCTGGCACGCTCCTCTGTAGGGTCGTGGTATTTCCCTGCTGATCGTCTGTCGTCCGTCTGCTGTTTCTCAGGATAAACGCTGCTCATTTAGACTGAAGGTGACCCGCTAACAATTAATTATTCAACTTGTCCGTCGATCGGTATTACTGAGACACTTCATCAGTAATTACCTTATTGCCTTTGGTTTAAATTTCTTTCATTTGTTGGTGCAATTTTACTTCAGTTTCAGCTTTTAATTATTATTAATTAAACACTTTAAAAGCAACAATTAAAAGAAAAATAACATTTGGCTTCCTAGCTAGCATGGTGGTCATTTTTTACCAA
>JAZGTK010002326.1:10800-32443 GCA_036877625.1 Ambastaia sidthimunki | reverse complement strand
GTTAAGTGAGGAGCTGAGTGTAATGTTATGTGTGATGCTGAGTAGGCAGCCTCTTTAATTACACACTCTCCTGAGCATGTCATTCCCATTCCCCAAGCACAGACCAGACTGCCCTTTACAGAGAACACCTCCCTTAACTCTCCCTGTCCTCACCTCAACCTCTGAGACATATTTAAATATAAACACACACACACACACACACACACTGAAAGGCAGGGGGATACACACAAACTCATCTTAACACACACACATTTAAACACAGGGGATAAACACACACACACAGATAGACATGAGATGCATATATGCATGCATGCACACACACACACACACACACACACACTGCTAGACAGGGGGATACACATACACCCACATGACAGACAGGGTGATATATACACACACACAAATTTAAATATGCACACTGGCCTTTATAAAGACAGACTAAATTAACTCCTTAGCTGCTCCAATTGAGCCTCGGTCTGAAAGCTGACAGTTCCAGAGGAGGGTTTTTATTAAAGGACGTGTCTATGGAATCCAACCTGTCTCAGGATTAATCTATTAAACATAACACAGCTGGATTTAAGGTCTCGGTGAGCGCAGAGGAATATGGGAGCCGCTATAGGCGCAGAGGCAGAGGAACGTTACGACAAATTAAACCACTCAGTTACTTGGATTCCATAAATCACTGGCTTACAGATGTTTTGCCTCCTCTGCAGCAGTAATTTTTCATCGTCACTGAACGTAACTTCATACTGCTCTTTCCACACACTGTTATGTGCTACGGGGGATGTTCAGTGTTCATTTGTTAAAGGAATTCTGTAAAAGATATAACTTCAGCTCTTATTGTGGAAGCCCATTACTAAACAGTGTCACAGACTTAACCAGCAACTAATTAGCCCTTTGTGATAAAATCAGTTATTTGACCTCAACCCTAATTAGCAGTTTTGCAAAGCATGTGATCAATTATATGTAACTGAACCTCAGATTGTGTAACCTCGGGTTATTGTGCTATACACAAACAGATCATGAGTCAACCTTCTTCCTGTAGAAGATTTCTCACAGTTAGACACTTTTTAGCATAATGTTTGGCAGCTAATCCATTCTGACAACACAGAAAAGCAACTACTACAATCAAGGACATTTCAAGATCATCTGTCTGTTCATTAGACTGATTGCCCTAAAACATATCTTATAAAAAT
This sequence comes from Ambastaia sidthimunki, assembly GCA_036877625.1. Classification (NCBI taxonomy): domain Eukaryota; kingdom Metazoa; phylum Chordata; class Actinopteri; order Cypriniformes; family Botiidae; genus Ambastaia; species Ambastaia sidthimunki. The sequence goes on along the minus strand of JAZGTK010002326.1, from coordinate 31,247 downwards.
ATCCCATTTGCTCACTCGAGAAGCACTTGAAAGTTCTAGTAATGGTAAGAATAGAATTCTCTGCAGCGCAGTCTAGAATAGGTAGCTGTGGACAGCTTGTCTTCCTACCGTGATTGACATTTCCATTATAGTTAATTAGAGGTCTGCCGCACAGACAGGTCTGAACAGATAGCATTACCTTCCTAATGATGAGACACTAAAACCACACCCACCAACCCACCAATCCTGGAGAGATAAACAAAGACACTGAGGCAAAGGAAAGACAGAATGGAACGGGTGGAATCCAACCAATTTACAGCAATCCTTGAGTTGTCACTCATGTAGCAGAATTGTTTTTTAACACATACTTGTACACTTAGCAAAATGCTTTTATCTTGTAAAGATAAGCACATATTTACTGCAACAAAACTCCCAGATACCTGCTAAACACTTGCGTGGTACAAAATTCTAAATTAGTTAATTTGTAATTGTTACTTCGCTGAATTATTTTTATGGTCTGGCTAATACTAATCAGCACAATTCAACAACATGGCACATAAAGGCACCAAGGGCCAGAAAAAAAGAAATTAAAGAGAAAGTCTGACATAAAAAATGTTTGTCATTAGAAAACCAGTCAGGTACAGTGTTTAACATTCTGTATATTCACTCTGTTCTATAACCTAGCATTCTCTAAGATCGATATGTGTGATACTGCCTTAGAATTGGACCAAAACATGGTATCTTAGAAGGAAGTATTAGAGCACCCTTCATCTCAAGCCGTGCTTATGATGTTTTAAAATTCTCACTAGGTATTGGATCAGAGGCTTGGACTCTCACTACACTACGATATGCTAGAATTCATATCTACTACACTAGGATAAAACTTGATACTTGCCTTTTCATTCCCTCATTTCTGTTAAAACTTTGATAAGTTGGAAACATATTTAGGTAAATTTAGCAACCAGAATCTGTTATTTGCTTGTTCTTTGAACCTAGAATTTAGTATTTCCTTTCATGCATTTGGTGCAACTACAAAGTGATTTACTTTTGAACAAACTCTGGGTAAACTCTTACTCAGTGCTTCTGAAGTCCTAATCTTAAGTCAGCGAGTTTGTGAATTCTAAAGCTGTTGGGCAACCGGTCCCAGTGAATTTCAACATTTTAAATGTATGACAGAGACATTGTACCCGACTGTGTGTGCATGCAGATTGGCTGCATTAACAGCAAAGAAACAGCACTAAACACGTGCCCGGCAAAAATAAAATGCAATACTGAAATGCCAGTCGTACCATTAAAGTCACTGATAAAGTCTGGATTTTACTTTGAGGCACAAGGGGGAAAGCCAGAATGCCTTCCCAGACTTCAATTTCAGCAGAAAAGTTTCAGTCGCAGAACCTTCAGCCCCACACACTCTGTACGACTAAATCCCATCCGAGCTGTAAGGACAGATTTAATAAGGCAGGGATCAGAGACACAGACTGACCGTCGCACGTGTCTCACGCGCCGCGGGAGAGCCGAAACATGAGCGCTGTGAAAGTGGGATTATATTGGCCTGATGTTAAATAATGCATGTCATTATCTGACGACGGGGAGTGATTAAGAGGCAACGTCTGGCCAAAACAGAACGTCCCTCTCCCTACCGTCACCTCTGCCCCTTCCTCATCATAAATCACTTCCAAAATCTGATCACCCCCTCAGTTCCTTCATTATTTAAAATGTTTATCATCGGTCACGCAAGGTGAAATTAGGTGATCGTATTGGAAAAGGCTGGCTGTGATAGAAAACTTTACTTTAGCAAAGGAAACAGGCAACTTGGTTTATCCGCACAATATCTGCTGTAGCCCTGCATTACAAGAGACATGGATTTCAGCCACACGAATACACAGGCTGCAACAAGCTGCCTGAGGCTTTTTATGTTTGAAGCTGTTGAAAATTGACAGGACTACTAATCAGAAGTGTGGTCAAGCTGTAGGAACAGCAGTCCAGCTGACAGCTAACAGAACTGTAATGCCATGCTATGTGATGCTGTAGCTGGAGAGAAGCAGAAAGCAGTTTTGTGAATCCACTCTGCAGTCTTTCCATAGTGCCTCTATTTCTTCAACTTCCCGAACCGCCCCTACTTACTCAATAATGGAGATTTAGCATCTGACCTCAGGTTAGTCATTGCCTTCGGAGGAAAAATAACCGCTGAACCTCTCTGGCTGTCTTTGTGTTGCCTCCAGTGACTGAATTTTCTTTCTAATTGGTACAAGGTGGGAGGGAAATTTGCACATTGTAACAACCATTGCAAAATAATAGAATCAATGTTATTTTGGAAAATAAAACCACCACCTCACAGCTAAAGGGTTGGTTCACCCAAAATTTAATTTGTTATTATTTATTTGCCCTCATTTCATTCTAAACCCACATGCTGCTTATTTGCTATGGAAGACACTGACTTTGGAAAGTATTTAGAAATGTTTCCCTATAACAACAATTCATAGTGATCAAGTCTGTTAAACTTTATATAGCATGCGAGTTGTACGTAATGCTTACAGGATTCTATGTTGTGCTTTTGGATCTTTTTGAAGCTTATAAGTTGAACTGTTGTTTTATGGAAAAGAAAAGCATGAAATATTATTTGCTAAAAAAAATCAGGTTTCATTGAACCGTCACGGGTGGTTCACGAAAACGAGGAATTAACACAAATAGTCCTTAATTCATAAAACTCAAGGGAAACACACCTTAACATTGACGTAAAACAGAACAAAAGAACGCAGGAAAAACAGGGCTACTTATACCAAACCAAAGAAGGTCTAATGGGTTAATTTATGAACAACAGGTGAACTTAGACTAACCAGGCAAAACACAACAGAACCCAATAAACAATAAAACAAGACGGAACATACATGTGACAGGAGCAAAATAAGGGTAAGTAAAATAATGACAGATATTTCAACTTGTGCATCAGAATTTCATATTTTTACATAACTAAAAGCGTTCTATTATATTTAATGATATTTTATACACTGTACTCATACTGTTGCAGTGCAGTCGTGGAACAATGAGTAGCATGCTATTAGTGGAACGTTGTTAGACTGGTCTAAATAGACCATAACGTTTCATTACTCACTGGAAGGACATGCGTCACAGGCAAATAATCAACCATATCAGTCCATGTACTCAAAAACCACTGAGCATACTCATTTGAAGTCAAAGCCCCATTTCAGACCAATTGTGACACTGAATTAATACCTACCTCATTACACCTTTTATTTGTTATGCACTGCAGGCCAAGCCACTCTTATTATTATAGTAGATTGAAGAACTGGAGACTTGTCATCAAACAGATTTTAGTTCTGACTCTATTCTAACACAGCTGGTGGTCATTTTCAGGTCTACTAAAGGGCTGATTAGCTTAAGTTTAGGCAGGGGGTCAGGGGTTGGCTGATTAGCCATGGCAGCAAGTCCCTGCTGGTGTAAATGCTGTAACTACTATTGTATGGCCAAAAGGTCTGATTTACATTTAGGTACAACATAGAGTACAACATTTAAATGCTTGATAGCTTGATAACTGTTGGAAGAGAGGAGAAAAGGTTAGTAGTTTTTTTTTATTCATAAATTCATAATTAAAGAAACGTTTTTGCAACACATAGTGCAAACATTTCAGTAGATTATGATGGGTGTTTCACCAGTGCCTGACTTATTTTAATTTTTATCGCTTTATTTATTGGAGGGATCTTAATAGCATTAATAAAACTTTGTGGTTTATTCTTTCAGCTGCAAGTAGTTGTAATTAGTGACATGACAATTACAGCTCAGGTCATCAAAAAACAAACAAACACAGAACTCAGAGCCTGTGAAACAAAGACATTTCCATATACTCTGTTCTTATTTTGCTGTCTTGTATATCAGAGCTTTTAGCAGGGTTTTGTGTGTGTTTAAACAGTTGTGTGTATATTTTCTCCTCATAATTCAGCAATAATATTCAATATACACCATGTTTAAATCGTGTAATCTTTTTACCAAATTAGAATTTCTAACATTCCCAAAGACTTCCATATAAACATGTTTCAAATTGAAACAACAACCTCGGGAACGCCAGCAGAAGGTTCTTCTCTAGCTTTGGCTCGCTTTCTCAAAGACTTAGAGTGCACAAACAGAGGGAAGATTACGTCGTCCTTAGAGTTTCATTACAATGCAAGATCGGTTTAGCACTCGGGAGGATTTTTGTGGCCCCAGCCAAATGTGGCAGCCAGATAACATTTTAATACACTGTTCTATTTGTTTGCTTTGCTTCTTGCACCCTACCCACAATCCACTAGCACTGAAAAATCTAAATCCAGGCAGGGGGCACATAGGAAATGGAGGATGGGGCCTGGGAGGGTTTTTCCAAGGATGGCACAATGTTAGTTCCAGAGATAATGCATTTATTCTCTTCCTGAAGGCTTGTGGGGAACTCCCAGCCAAGCCAGACTCTCATCCCACATAAAGCTCCACTCTTCAACCCTCATCCTTACCACACCCACCTTAGGCAAGCTTTTATACTAAGACAGGTGCCATGAAAAGATATCTGTGTCTACTCTCAAGCACCCAAGAAGGACATTGTTTGCTCATTTCTAGCAAGGACAAAATACACTTTCATACAGAAAATACTATAAGAAAAATGGTGAGTGTCCAGTTTAAAAAAATAACATTGTTCTGTTAACAGAACAATTGTGTTTTATTCTTTATTGTACTAAAGCAAAAAATAATTATTTTAGAGCTATTAAGGTATCAAGGCAATTTTGTCCTACCACATATTAAAACAATGTTAAACCCAATAAGGAAACACGTATAAACCCAATAAGGAAACATTGTCAATTCAATTGATTTGAACTATATAGTGCTTACAAACCAGCTTTCCTGAAAGTTGTGCCTTTCCTGGTGAGCAAGAAGAACATTTAAACTTTCCCTTTTTTCTATAGGATGGAAGATGAAGGCTTATATAAATAGAAATACATTTTTTTTTTTTTACAATTCCACAAATTTTCTAACAAAGTCTCTCAATTTCTAGTTTCTCACATCAAATGCAGAGGTTTTCAAACTAGGTTCTGTCGAACCACAAGATGTGCAAACTAAAAATAACATGCATAAGAACTCAATACAAATATATATGTAGGACGTTAATTAGAGCTGGTATGCGTATACTGTATATTGCATAAATAATAATAGATAAGCAACAATAAAAAAACAGATTATAGATTTCCTTGACAAACTCTTCAACATTACAGTGTTGGCATTTCCCTCTGTGTGGATGAAAATGACAAGCAGAAAGCAAAAGTTGCACAGAGCAAACAGTCAACCTGAACCACCTCAGAAAAAACTCACCAGCCTTTCAAAGGCCTTTCATCCAGTGCGTTTTTTTAGGCTCCGTTGTTATTGTCCTGCTATTTCAGGAAACCCTTCCTGCTTACTAACCGGCATTAGGCTCCAAAACAAAGCTAAATAAAATGCTGATGTTAAGGAAAACGGGGCATGCTAGAGTATGGAGCGTTGTGTAGCGTTTACTTTTAAAAATATGGCTAGAGAGCAACAAAAGATCCTAATTTTCCTTCTGGCGGTGCTGAGAGTTTTCTTTTGTTTTTGATGGATTGGAATCTCAGAGCAGTAGGACAGCACTTGAATTATTAATAGTGGAAAACACATCAAATAATTGCTGTAATGTGTCATATTAAGCTCAGAGTGTTCCCAAAAACAAGTTTGCCCTTCTTATTTCAATGAGACTTTCTGGCCATTCATAGCCTCGGTATTCTCCAATGAGCCACTAACGCGATATATTTTGAAATTTCAATTTGTATGCGGTAACATTGTCACGCAGAGAATGCAGATGTATCTGAGGAATCTGTGCACACCCAAGAGTTTTCGCTGGGTAGATGCGCAAGTATTCAAACTGTCATGACTGATTTGATTTTGGCTCCATTGTTAAAATGAAAAGAGTGTGAACAATCAGAATTCTGATTGTTCTGGAACAGCTATGCAATGAGGGGCTGAAAGAGAAGACAGTTGACACCCAGTGTTCACGCCATTTCTATAGAACACGAAGCTCAATTAATACAAGAAAATGACCGACATCTTTAAAAAATAAAACCATGATTACAAAATATAACTGATGATTACAAACTTCCCCACACAATCGGTTCATTAACCTCTTAATAAGACGCTGATATATTTAAATGAGAAAGTTGGACTGTGAAATACCAAAAAGAATCTAATGGGAGGGAAAAAATGACAGCTAAACCCTCTTGACCTTTCACTCAGCCCATTAAAGCGGACTGCCAGCACCTGCCCGGTAATTAATGTGCAAATGTGACTGTGTCCGTCCCTGCACCCCTCCCCACATCCACTCGCTCACCAACCGCACCAATCCTCTATTTTCCTCCCTCACTTTCTCTCAATTAGGCTGAAGCTTCTAATGGAGATTCTCATTACTGAAAGCAAATTGGTTTTAAATTCCAAGTCCATCAAAGACTTAGTTATCTCAACTCCATACAGGAATACAAACTTGCTGCTGTGTCTTCCTTAAACTTTGCCATTGTTGTATATTTTGAAGGTTTCACAGAAAGCTTGTATGAACTATTCTGTCCTCAAACAATGAGTCTTTTTACAGTATGAGCCAATAAAATCGGTTCTTTTTTTAACAGAGCCTCGTGTAACATGCTCTGTCAACCGGCAGTCACGAGAAGCAGAAGCAATCTTCACAAGCTTCACAAGAGAAGGAAAATGGATCGCTGTATCCTCACTAAACCTACCACTCTGTCTACCTCACTATTGTCATCTAGGAGCGAAAAAATAAAGAAATACTGCATTTTTCCCTGTTCCGCTGCTTACTGACAGCTCATATGTTTGGGCGGATGCGCGAAGACGGGGCATAGCTAGAGGAAGAGGTTGATTGAGAGGGATTTAGCACTGCTGAAGTTCCATCACTTGCCCACAAACTTCCTGAACCAAACACCACCCTCAAAAGACACTAAGTTAATCCACTCTAAACAAGGATGAGTGTGCTTGCCAGTAAACGAACAGAGGCAAAGTGCTCTGAAGATATTTCATGTCTTGCTCCATCCAGTGTTTCTTTTGCACACAAGAAAAAACAGAAAACCTTTTGAAAAAAGGATGCTTGCTACTGCTCTTCATCGAAGATGAGACAGACAGCATAAACTAGCATACCAGGCAGCAACTTTTGTTGCTAGGTGTCTTAGTGGTTCTTGAAGCACTGGTAAGTCTTGTGAGGCTTTTTAAGGAAGTACAGCTTAGCACCGGTTGAACCATGTTCCACAGGAAGAGAACGTTCTTCATATTCCTTCTTAATATCCTAAACATATCTGTTTCAGAGGCTGCCAAATAATTTGTATAAATTCTGTCAGTCTAATAGTGGAAATCCCCAGTCAAATTTACCCTGGAATCCATAAATCTAAAATTCTTCTTATGAAATATTCCCTCTCTTCTTACATGCCTGTTTCAGTCACAGCAGCTTGAGTGAAAAATGATACATTGGCATCATTACTGTGGCATGGTAATATCTAACTGCAAGCGGTACAGCACAACAATCTCCCTTAATTGATACAATTGTGGTAATCATACCTAATTGTATTGTTCTAATGTAAACCACATATAGCTGTGATTAGCTGGTGCTTTCACAGAGAAACAATGTAAGCTGGACTGAGTCCACGCTCTAAATAAGAAGATGTGGAGATGTTTGCTCACGAGCAGCTCTCTCTAATACTGCTAGGATCTGATGTTGTGGAGCTCAGATTAGTGAATATTTGTTGCAGCGATTCAGACTTGATGCCCATCTTTGTTTACCTTGTGAGTCAAACTGCCAATCAGCATTCAAAGTCTTTAGCACTCCAGCCTGTTCGACTTCTGGCATTCATTTAATGGGTGAAATATATGTATTCACTAACAAAAAGAAGCTAAATGATTGAATGCCATCACATATTTTTTCCTCAAGGGATGAAAGGTAACATTTAACGTTAAAGTATAATTTACAGCTGCAAACTAATTTCAGCAATACTGGGTCTTTTCAATGAGGGAAGGAAAGTATAATAGGGCCCATTCAACCCCTCAACTTTCTTTTGCAAAAGAACCAAAGGAATAAGTCTAATTAATTAAATCATTTACATATCAAAACATTCATTTCTCCATGATAATGGAAGAAAACTTGAGTTGTCTGAAGGGGGAGGGGTACCTGGCATCCCATAAAGGCTGGACTGATGACACTTTTTGTGTGAATGATAAAAGGGAGAAGATCAGACCTTTTCTCCTTATCTGATGAAGCAGGTCTTAAGCATTGCTATACAATGAGTATCATTACAAGGGCAAAGCATTACTGTATAAGGGAACTATCAGGAGACCAGGCACTCTGAAGCTAGCCAAACGAGAACAATGAGATAAACACAACAGTAAAGCATGCACAGCTGGCGCTGTTTGAACACGTTTGGCCTTTTCGCTTACCTCATAGAATTATGCATTTGAAGGGGAAATAAAGAAGGGCAAGTGTGACCTGTGCAATATGATCAAGGACCGTATGGCAGGTTTTTGTAATATGGTCCTATTGCTGATAACCTTGGTAGCGGTTAATGTCTATTTAGTTTCTGTATAAAGCAGATGTTCAATCATTTGCTGTGCCCCTTCTCGGTCAGTAAGCAGACTAATGTTTTGCTAATGAGCACCTGAAACTAGTTAGTTAATATATAATGGACGAATGCTACATGGGGAATTCAATCCCATTGATCTTACACGTCTGTCATATAACTGGTCTTCAATAGTAACCAAATTCCTCAAACAGTCTTTGAAATTGTTGACATCACACAACGCACTTCAGTCGCTCTCTTCCTAGCAATTGATTTTAAATTTCACTGTCTTCATCCATTATTCAACACTGTTCTGTAATGTAAATAATCAAACGCATTGAATCTGAGGAAGACTAGACTCTGTGAAGCTACTATATGTGATATCAAGGAGCATTCACACAAATGCATCTGAAGATTTCATGCAGGAAACATGCTATAGGTGGGAAACGTACAACTTTGTTGTGAAAATCAAAGTGATCGCTGATGGCGCTGGATGGAAAGGTTTCCGATTCAAAACCCAAGCCTACTAATATCAAAGCAAGGAAAAAAATTCTGATTCATGCCCTCAGAAGAAGTTCCTCTCAGAGATGTTTTCCTGAAGCTCAGCTTTCACTGAAAGAGCTGGAATGTTGCTCAAATGTTGCTTTAATCTAACACAGCTTGAGAAACATGTCAATATAAACCCACAGGTACTCTTTTATCACCAAGAACATGTAGCATGAGGTAAATGCTTCTTAAAGTTACATACTGGTGAAATTTGAAGATTCCCTTTGATAAAGGGACAGAGTAGAATGTTAAACAAGACAAATTCTTCTATAAACATTTTGCTAACAGAATCTTTAGGCTCAAAACAGTTACCACAGTAGGAGTTCAAGTGAGTGAGCAAAATTCATTTTTGTTTTCTTTTTTTCACAGAGTTGCTCTTTATTGCTCTGTGAATACTTCAACCTCTTGTCCTTGAAGAAGAAACTCATCTGCCTCACAGGAAAGAAGCGCTTATTGTGAATTCTCCCTTCATGCTAGCTGTTTAAGACCACGCATTTTTATCTTTATTTTGTCTTGTGCAACATGTTTCTCTTCTATTTTCTGTCTTCACCTTGAAGGTCTTGTCTTTGTGATCAAGCTCCAGCATCAACATGTCAGTCATCTCCCAGCATCCATGCGCTGTTGTACCGCTTAAGGGAAACATGTGAATTTCAAGTCTGATTTTTGGTTTAGGTGCAAACAGAAGTTTGTCTTTGAACCAGCAGTCAGTGTTTGGCTTTTACAAATGCTTAAAGGGACAGTTCACCCAAAAACGAACATTTTGTCACAATTTACTCACACTCATGTCATTCCAAACCCATTTCTTCTGTGGAACACAAAAGGAAACATTCTGAAGGCTGTTCTGGATCTCTCTTTTACATGCTGTTACACAATGAATAGGGACCGAAGATTTCATCATTTCAATAGTAGTATAATAGAAATAGTGCATAGAACCATTGTGGCTACAGATCATTGAGCAGCACACTGTTCAGAATTTCTCCTGAAGGTATGAATGAGGTAAATTATGACAGTTTTCATTTTTGGGTGAACTATCCCTTTTAGATGATGCTGAACTGTTAATTAAATTAGCTGTATGTAAAGATAATGTTTAAGTTTGAGTTTTAAGTTGAGAAGTTTCTTTTAAAAAAAAAGTAGACATAGATAAATAACAAGCCATCTTGTTGTAATCAGACACCATCATAATGAAATCCTTTAATTTTGTACTTTACTTAAGCATCTCTACAGCATACCAGCGTACTCTAAAAAAGCAAAAGAAACGGTGGCTGAACTCCAAGAAAGCATTCCAAAATTATCAAAGTTATGAAGAGGACATCTGATGGATACAACTGAGCTTAAGCAAACGCTGCTCTATATCAGTCAGGATAAGATTATGCTGATCGTAAGCAGCCAGAGGTGCCTGTCAGTAACTTTCCTTTCAGAGCTCAAAAACCTTGATGTCATGGGTTGAGATCTTGGCACAAAATCATGCAAATACAATATGTATAATTTAATGGTAGAGACTTAAATCAGCATAAGCTGGTTTCTTGATCTTTGGGATGGGTCAAAGAACTGATGCGCTCCCAGTAAACCAGTGATGGTGTTCAAGACAGATACTAAAGGCATTTGATCTTTTTTGTAGCAACACACACTGTGTTCATGTGTGTGTGTGTGTGTGTGTGTGTGTGTGTGTGTGTGTGTGTGTGTGTGTGTGTAAACAAACAACACTATAGACTTTGATTTCACCTCAAAGATGCTGTATAAACACACTCTTTGCCCACACAAACAGGCAAAGACCATAACGGTTCTCCTCTTCGACTCCCATGATGCTCTCTGGGTGGCATATTGACAGTTCAATTTGACGCCTCTCTGCTATAGTTAGTGCTGACACAAAACACCTCTGCTGTTTATCTTCCATATGCTACTTTAAATAGAAACAAAGTAACAGTAAGCAATTGATCGGACATATACTGCATTTTTATTTTTTCTCATCCATGTTCAGAAACACCATACCGTCATGCTACTTGTACTATTGTGCAAAAAGCAGTGTGTATACATAAGGCACCATAAACAATGTCAATTTTCTCCATGCAGGCTCGAATAACCAACTGCATTTGTCAAAATGTGCAGGCATAATACTGTATACTTGATCCTACATCTTTACTGTGAACTATTTTCAGTGTTTGAGACACACTAGCTGAAAGTTAAGTCTTTCCTACTCAAAAGAACACATTTCTTCCAACTTGCCAAAATAAATATGTAATGTAGTGAGATTATTTTACATGAATGTAGCATACTACTGTGTTTACCATACTGTAAACAATATACCATTGTATATTTCAAACAGTTTAAATGTAAGTTTCAATACTTTTTTCTATTAAAAAAAATACATTATAAAGCCAAAACGAGCAGTATTCCATTCTAAACACAACCTCTGTGCTCTGTCACAGATGGCAAATGTGGTCAATATTTGAATAATGCAATATCAAAATCACTCATTGGATAGGTTTCCCTCTACTATGCCATGGAACCAAACCGACTTTTTTTTTTTTACATCTGGGGCTTATAATCTTTTGGTCTTTCCATACACAGTCCAGGCCACTGGATGCAGAGATCCAGCCCCAGGCACCCCATCCCCCTCACTGCCTGCCACAGGGCTAGACATACCTGCATGAACGCTTCCGAGGGTAAAGCGACTGGCATGGTCCACTGCAACCCCAGCCTGTCAATCTCAATTGGGACAGGATACTCTGCGCAGATCATCTGCATGTTTGCCGGCTCCCAGCGGCAAGCCTGGAAGACCACAGGATGTGACTCAACTGCCAGGAGGCAGAGAAGAGCAGGTAAACAAATCAGACACAGAAGGAAGCAGCTAATGAGAGCTGATGTACTGTATTCACTTGCACTGTAGCTGCTATACATGTGACGGAGAGATTGCGCTGAATAATGTGAAGCCTTTGAGTTTGACAAACCGTTAAAAGCCAGTGTTATAAAAAACAAAAGTGTTACAGCACTACAATAGAGGTGGGGAGTATTGCTACTGTTAAGATATTCAAGACTTCAAAATAAATACTTATAAAACAAAATACTCACTTTTAAAAAAATGCAATAAAATCTTTACATTTTTATCCTATTTAAACTAGTTAAACTTTTATAGGGTGCTACCATAATAGATTTGTATTTTTACTAAGAGAAAAACTATTTGAACACATTGAAGACTCTGTAATGTGAAATACTGTACCTGACGAAATAAAAATGTTATTGCTCAGAGGTTGCTCTTGCTCCTAATGCACTGGAAGCCACTTCGGATAAAAGCGCCTGCCAAATGCATGAATATAAATGCAATACGTAAATGCTCTTTTATACTGTAGCTCTGAAGACTTGAGTTTTAACTTATGTATCAAGAAGCATTACAATTTATATAACCTGACGCCTGAACCTATTCAGACAGAATTACAACCTCCGAGTTTATTACAGACGGAATGTCTGTTTTCTACAAATGGGCGTTGCAAAAGAAAATGCACGTGCAATGACGCGTATGCTCATATAACGTTCAAAAAGATCACATTGATTTCTTTTAAACTTTATCTTTTCAAATAATAAAAATATTAACTTACTGATGTAAGTTTAATTAAAACGACTTATTTTAAAAAACTTCCACAGTTACTATTTTATTAAACTTCCCGCTCGTAATAAACCTATTAAACTAAACAAGATTAATAGATGATAAATTACAATTATAACGTTACGGAATTGAGCAGAGATATGAAGTTGTTTATCTTACCTGACACTGATATTACAGTGGCCAGTCTTTGCACATTACCTGTTTTGACAGCTGTTTTTTCGCTGGATGGCGTCTATATCCACATTACAAGGCGCGCAGTAGTTAGAAGACTAGCGCGTTAGTAAGAGCTTTTACGGTAGTTCACACAGGCCAAAATACATGTTAAAAAGCGTTGTGAAAATGTAATATTTTCAGAGATAACGTTTATAGATGTTGTGTGAAAAAAATAGACTGCTTAAAATCATAAAATCAAACTTTTGTAAAACATGAATCTGATCTGAAGGAAAACTAGCCCTGTCTGAACAAGGCTCATTTTTATCTTCTCAAATTATTTAACAGGGAAAAATTAAATGCTTGTTGACATACAGAAAGAGTAAAAAAAAAAATACACAAGGATAGATTATTTATTTTTGGAAGAACCTAATGAGATGTTTCTTAAATCTCTGACTGTTTATTGCAGACTGTGGAATCTGAACTTAACAGTATGATACTGTTTGAGACTGAATTGTTCAGTGGAGACACGAGGGAGAGAAAAAATGAGAAGCAGGAGATTTGAGCAGGTACAGAGAGGTGTTTTTGGTAAGGGGCAGCATAATTTAAGACATCTCATATCATCTTCCCACAACATCTAGGCAATACATTTAGACTGCTCTAAATACAGCACCAAACGTCAACGTGAAAATCCATGTAAAATGTGGAGAAAAATATCTAATAATTCCCGAGTGTGTCTGAGTCACAGCTGGCAAAACTCAAATAACTTCTGGCTGTTGAATATAACCTCACATCCAAACTCTAGCATGGCTTTGTCACACAGAAGAATTGCAAAAGAGATACAATATAACACCATACATTGACTGCCTACTGTATAAATATTAATCCAGTTGTTTTTTCCCAGGTCCAGCGGGGCCAGAACAAGATCAGAATGGTTCCATTCACACTTGCACAAGGTGAGGGTGATGGGATCAGCTTGTGAGAGCCGGTTAGGTGTGAGATATGTGAAGCCACAGGTACAAAGCAGGATGGCACTGAAATTGCAATAGTTTTTTTTTTCTCCAGAGAGCTTTTGGACTGAACATCAGTCCAAATAGAATGGTCACTAAAGAGATTAAAATGCCAAGAGTTCAAGGTACAATATTTACTGACGTTTAAAATGACCAATATCATGACTAAACTCGCTGTGTCAGGTGTGACTATACAGGTTAAAAAACTATAATTCCCCTGTCCACACTCTATGAATCCCTTAGACCACTGGTTTAAGCAACCGATCTGTCTCTAAAATTCCTTCTGACAGGTTTCTTTGGGTCTATTTGATGAGAGGAAGAAAGCAAAACCTCAGTGTGCTTTTGGACTCTGCCCAAGGTAATGTCTAGGTAGAAGAGGTAGAATATAATTCACTTTTTGTGAAATTCACTTTTTATGTAAGGGTGCTTAGGCTTTTAGCTGATGTTCTCTTATCACAAGCCCACAAGAGCCATGAAGGTACATTGAAGATTATAATATAACTGCTCTCTGTCTTCAGAGGGTTTTCAGCAGAACCTAAGCTGATCCTGTTCATGCAACGACACAGACATATGAGCAATTTTATTTATTGATCTAAACATCTTACTGTTTATTATCCTTTCATCTGTTAAACTAGGTTGTACAGTATAATCACAGAGAGTAAGAGAGAGCTTTGAAGCTGTATTAGTGAGAGGTTGTTATAGAGGCAATGTTTTCATATACTAAGATACGACCTGTTAAATATTTTTTACATAATATTTTGTGGTAATGACCAGCTGACTGTGCTAACACACAAAACAGTGCTGAGAAAAAGATCCACAACACATACAAAAATCGCACGTTCAGTCTCATAAACTTTCCCGTATCTACATTTCTGTGTTTATACCACCAAAACTGTGAAATGTGGCACATCAACAAACATTCTTTGTCCTACATCTAATGCCGGCAATGAATGTAATGAATGTTGATTGTGAGGACGAGGGTTCATTCTGTACACTGATGTGATGCAATGCACCATTTAAAGGGCAGCTAATGTGGCAGAACGTATGTGAGTGGTGTTTGAATACGTTACCCCAGATATATTTCACCCAGCACAAGCACAGCCGCAGTCCCTAAGAATGATGTAGACAGGAAACTGTCACCCCCCCACATCCTCAGATTAACCTGATTATGGGTATTCTATGTCCGTGGTAATCCTGTATGGTGGGTTATGAGGAGATAACTGCTCAGGGATGATAAACAGAGCAGCAGTCGCCTGGCAGCCGGAGACCATTCCCAGACAATAGTCTTGCGATTGGTGCTGCTCAGCATTAGCAGCGAGAAAGCCCTTGAGTGTGACAGGCACTGAGATGAACGAAAAAAACGGACAGCGTATATTACAGTCAATATTCATTCTCACCGAGGGCTAATGAAGGACTGTCTGTTTTTTCAATAGCAATCTAATCAAAGTGACTTTGCAGAGGGTCTCTTTCTCTTACAATGTCATTTAGCACTGCAGATACAAGGTTTAGATTTAGGAGTAATAAATACCATCAGATCTGAAAGGTTTTTTTGATACCCATTTCTGTCAATTATAGAATAAATCTAAAAAAAATACTGGCACGTGTTGTCATAAATTTAGGCCGCTGAGAGGAAATTTCAGATGCTTCCGATGCTGGCTGTCATTGCATCATTCTCAATTATGTTTCTTAACATATCGTTTGTTCTGAAATACTTCCTCTAAAATGCTTAAAAAACAATAAGACACAAATGAGACAGGTTTTTGACATATAGTAACAGACTCATAATCAGCTCATACTGAAATTTCAGATTTTTAATGCTGTAAAATGCTGTAAAATTAGGCAGACTTTTTGAGATCTAAAGGGGACACATATTGAATTACAATACTGTGATCTTTTTAAAAATAACTAAAAATCAGAGAGTAAGGAGATTTAAACCAAATTTAATCTCATTCAAGTCTAGGAAAAACAACTGAGATATTAAAGAGATTCAATTTGTAATTTTTAGCCTCTGTGAGTCCAGTCTGCTGTTGTGTGCACATTCGTAAAAATTGTCATCCACCAGCTTTATGGGTGATTAAACTGTAAGGGTTCTGAATTCCTGTAGGAGGCTTCTGTCTGGCTGGCTAATCCATCAGACCAGCCTAGATGAGGATCCTGTGGATCTGTGCCCTAATCAGAATGAATGATGCTGCAGTGATCAAGGATGCAGGTCAATCTCTTTCCAAACTTCATTTACATGAAATGTGCCAGCCTCCAGAAAGCCATTCAAACCTCTGGCTACAAGCACAGTTTACCAAATATCTTGTGCCCTTGAGATGTTGTCCCTGTGGACAAAGCTGCAAAAGTCAGCAGAACACCCCTTGGATGACTAAAATGTTGGCATTTGATTATGGTAGAACTCTTTTCAGCAACTGCGGGTCAGTCTTAAACAACACAAATGTGTTGTTGGCAGGCCATATTTTACTTCTAGGAAAAGATGGGCCAATTATAGCTCAGCTTCTACATGCAATGTGAAGTGGTGTAGGACAACGTTTGCATTTTCTACTGGCTTGCTGACAGTGTTCTCCACAAACGAATGGCTCATTTTGTAATAAAGCACTTCAGCATTTTAACATCTTAAGATGCAAGAGAAAATATTGTATAATGACATGCTTTTGATATGAAGTGGCAGCATTTAACAAAAGGAAACTAAAGAGATCTGTGAGTAAAGAACGATGATGGAGTATCAAAGTAGATAGAGTGCTTATGTCTCGGCTCTAACTGAGAGCCTCTCACCGCTCCTACCAGATGAGTCGTGATCTAGATAGGACGTTCTCAAATGCACATTTATCTTCAGCTTGGCTCTTTGAAAAGTTTTATTTCTTTGCAAGTCAACACAGAATTCTGTGACTTATATGGCTCTCCGACCTTTCTCCAAAGATAATTGAAAGCGTTTACGAGGTTCGAAAAATAGTCTTGCTCAGACGGTGTAGAGAACTCATTTTCTGAGTGCCAATTTACAGTTGATTTGCTGACACTTAAGAAAGGTGTGGAGGGTCTGTCTTATCCTAAAAGTTGTGGAGCCTGAGGCCTGCCTGTCCTAATCTACAGATTGGGGTTCTGATAGCTCTATGTGTGTCTGATTGCTCTCCATTTCCCTGAGGGGGTTGCCCTCCTCCAAGTTCTGCCCTCCTACTCCTGATTGGCTAGAGGGTTTTTTTCTATTCCTGCTCAAGCACCCTATTTTGAACATAACAACTGACTGAGAGAAAAATATCAAAAGGGACGTGCAGGGCAAAAAAATCCGTAATTGGTAATTTTTTTTAGTAAACCTGGGAAATTGAAGGGTATGTTAATGACCTGATATTTTGAATGAATATAAAAGAAATGTCTTCAGAGATGGAATTCAGAGATGTGATATGTGATAGTTCATTGTCTTATGGGAATCTACTGAGAGCAGCTCAGTATAGATTTACATTAAATATATATAATGTAAAAATAAAAATATATATAAAAGAGTCAATATCTTAAACATTTGAGAAGATGTTATTTTTTCATCAGTATATAGTAGAGTTTATAAATGTATGTAATAAGAGTGCCAGTTTCCCACTGGGAAACAGATAAGTTTGTCAATAAGTAAATATTCCGTCAGCTTTAGAGTAAGATGAAAAATGTATTATGGTTTATATTGAAAAACATTGTAAGGGGCGAGTAATGAAGGGTCTAAATTTAGTCGCTCAGAATGGGTTAGTCAGGGTACACAAGTCATATAATCAGTTCTGCATGAACTTGCTTGTATGGCAACATGGCACAAAAGAAACCATTACTTAAGAGAACCATGTGAAAGCATCTGGAGTTTGTCAGAAAGCATAATAATGACCCACTAGCTCAGCTGCTGGAAAAAGATTTCATGCTCACTTCACAAGATACAGCTTTCCAGCCAAAATTTTGAGCAATACGTGTGGTGCTAATCCAACACGGCCCTCCACAAACAGCATACCTACAGTGTAGTACAGTGGTTGTGGCATCATGTAGTGATTAAATTTTATCAGCAGGACTGAGCATCTTGTTAAAATAACGAGAATAATAAAATACAATTTCAGACCATTACGAAATTAACATTCTGACAAAATGTATTTCAGCAGGACAAAAACAAGGCAAAATTAACATCAGATTGGCTAACGAACAATTAAGTAAACATTCAAATGGCGCAGTCAAAGCCCTGATTTCACTCAAATTGAGGATCTGTCATACTATTTGAAAACTGCAGTGTGTTAAGCATTATCCAACAAATTTAAACAAGCAAATCTGCCCATATAAAAAAGGGCCTAAAATGTGTGTAAAGCTGGTATTACTGCAAAATACTTATTTAAACAGAAAAAAATTTATTTCACTGTTTACTCTTGTATACTGAATATTTTTGAAAAAGAAAGGGACAGGGAAAGAGAGAGAGGGAGAGAAAGCTTTTTAAGTGTTTGTGTGAGTATGTATATTTTGACAGAATCAACACTTCAAAGAAAAGCATCACAGTCATCCAAGGTCAGTTCAAAGCAAATAAAAAGCACACTCAGGAATGTCAAGATATGTGCATGGCACTACGGCATACTACATTAAACATACACAAGAAACAATAAGCCACAGAGCCAACACTCAACCCAGGGCTTCAGCTCAGAGGACAAACCCCAGGAATGTCAATATATGACTTGAAAACAAGTCTCCACCAGACAGTTCTGCATTTGGCGAGCGTTAGATGGGACTCATTATGAATACAAATCTAAGATGCGCTCTTTAAAATTATTGATCAGAACACCCTTGCAACCTTTAAAAAAGTTTTCTCCACAGCCCTCTGTTATTTATTTGTTATTATAATCTCTCTTATTAATAATATTTGGCTCTCAAACAGACGAAGCGATCAAGTAAAAATCCCCAGTGTTTTCATAACATTTCAAAACCATTCGCTCGCCTTTCCTTTGGCTTAAAACAGCCATTGCTTGCATAATTATCCTGGCTCTTTTAATGAGTTTTCCACTGGCTTGAAGCGGTAATTGGATTTTTCTGGGAGCAATCTTGTTAAATGCATAAAATCGTATATTTAATTTAGAAAGGAAATCGATGGCAATGTGAGTGTCGTTGGCTCGCGCCGTTGTGGACATGCAACGAGTACGATTGAGGAGGGAGGCAATATATTAACACGCACACTAACATCTCGTTACTGTAATGAAAGCTGTAAATCCGAAGCGTGAGCTTTATAAGTGTTTCATGGGAACCGTATAAGCAAGAAACGGGTATTCTGTTAGCGTTAGGGAGACTTTATTAATGTTGTTAATTTTCTAAATGGACCGCGATTTTCACGGAAAGCTCAAAGACGTCATATTTTAGTCAAACAAGAAGTCAAACAGACCATTTAAATTTCCCATCAATATTCCTGAAGTCTGTCTCTGACATTTGTGCCTGACAAACTGATTTAAAATCTGCGAGGGCGCCGAGTTGTATAACTGAGGCGGTTTGACTCAGAGCGCAGACGCCTCGTAAGCGCTGCGTGAGGATGACGTGCTGCGCTTTCATGTCCAACATTAACTGAGGCCAGAATTCTTGAGTGTCATTGCAGAACTGCTTGTTAAATTATCTTAATCAAGTGAGTAACATGTATGAAGTACTTCTGTGCTTTAAAATCATTTTATAAGTAATATTAATTAGAAGTAATCAGCCCTTGGATTAAAGTTGTCATTATCACACTTTAAAATCAGCCAGAAGCTGCACGGTGGAAATGGCATCGCTCTGTAGTCACTTTCAAAACGTATGCATTGTTTTTTGAACATTATACATAGAAATTGAAGGCAATAGTGGTTTTCTATAAAATATGAACGTCTGTACACTGTAGTCTATGAGAAGATGTTAAATATCATGTCTGGATTGTCTGCTAGACTAAAGATAGCTAAGATGTCTCCTCAGACAGGAAACTCCACTAAGATGTCCAAGCATCCTAGTCCATCACTCTTCACATTACAGAAAATGAACGTTTAGCCATCAAACAAGACATAAAAACAGTGGACAGGATGGAAAGGCTTTCTGCTCATAGCCGTTTCTTAAATTATTCCTTGCCATGGCAGCATAAATGACGAATGTCTGGTTTATGTGTAGTTAGAATCTTGAGAAGTAGCGGATAATTTTGCCATACTAAAAGCTCTGCGGTATGTTTTATTAAACTCCATTGCTTTTCATGATCAAATAACCAGCCAGCTATAATGAGCCCACCATTCATATCATAAGCTGTGCCTTATGAGATCATTTGCTTGAAGGCCTTATTAACACTCTTAATCCCAAACCATACAGCAATCAGTTCAGTAATGTCAACAGAATCAAACTCATGTCAGTTCTTAAAAGAAATAGTTACATTGATTTTTAGCCCCTTTGATACATGTTATAATGTCTCATGTCTGGGAAGAGAACGATAGGGTAACCCCAGCCTCCTTTGTTTGCATTATCTGCTCACTGCAGTGACTTGCTTAATTAAAACTGTATTTATTATTACTTAGTGCCAAGTCAAACGAGATTTCAATTGCCCTTTTACTTTTCATTTAGCAAGCCAGT
>JAZGTK010002326.1:0-10750 GCA_036877625.1 Ambastaia sidthimunki | reverse complement strand
AAGAATAAAATAAAATAAAGAAAAAAGAATTATTAGTCAACATTATTTTGCAAAAAGTGAGAAGTTTAAACAATGCCTCTGTGCTCTGTTTGTCACAGATGGCAAATGAGGTCAATATTTTAATTATGCAACAATATCAAAATCGCCCTTGGATACGTTTTCCTCTGTAAAATGTAGCAAAACCAGTCTTTGTATTATCCCATCTAAGGCTCTTACTCTTTCAACCACACACAGTCCAGACCATTTAGAAGTGTGTGGTCTGCCCCAGGATCGAGATATCCAGCCCCAGGCACCCCATCCCCCTCACCGCCTGCCACAGGGCTGAACATACCTGCATGAACGCTTCCAAAGGTAGAGCGACCGGCATGGTCCACTGCAACCACGGCCTGTCAATCTCAATTGGGACAGGATACTCAGGATAATCTGCATGTTCTCTGGCTTCCAAAGGCAAGCCTGGAACACCAGAGAATGTGACTCAACTGCCAGGAGGCAGAGAAGAGCAGGTAAACAAGTCAGACAAAGAGGGAAGCAGCTAATGAGAGCTGATGTACTGTATTCACTTGCACTGTAGCTGCTATTCATGTGACAGAGAGATTGCACTGAATAATGTGAAGCTTTTGAGCTTGACAAACTGTTAGCCGGTGTTATAAATAAGTGTTATAGCACTACAACAGTGGTGGGGAAACTTACTCATGTTAAAATACTCAAGACTGCAAAATAAATGCTTACGAAACTAAATGCTTCACTTTTTTAAAATTGAAATAAAAAATATTTTGATCTTCTTTAAACTCCTTATTGCCAAATACCCTATAAAAGTACCATAATAGAGTCATTACTGAGGGATTTTGTAAGACAGTAAGAGAAAAACTATTTGAACACATTGAAGACTCTGTAATGTAAAATAGCTGTCGAAATAAAAATGAAAATGTTATTGCTCAGAGGTTGCACTTGCTACTAATGCACTGTAAGTCACTTTGGATAAAAGCGTCTGCCAAATGTAAGAATTTAAATGTAATATGTAAATGCCTTTACTGTAACTCTGGAGACTTCTTGAGTTTTAACATGTTTCTATTTCTATCAATCGGCGTTTGTAGTGTTCCAATAGCTCAACTGGTAGAGCATTGCATTAGCAGCGCAAACGTTGTGGGTTCGATCCCAGGAAACAAAAGTACTGAAAAATGTATACCTTGAATTCACTGAGTTGCTTTGAATAAAATCGTCTGCCAAATGATAAATGTAAAGGTGACAGACGGGACTAAATTGTTTCTACAAGTGGGCAGTGCAAAATATGTGAGCGTGCAATGCGTATTTACAATATCAAATTGACTTTAATTTTAAACTTAAAGTTTTTCAACTTTATCCTTTTAAATTAAATGCCATTTTAATTTATTAAAACTACTTAGCTTTAGGGTTATTATGTTACAGAACTGACTTCTCGTAATAAACCCGCTGAAATAAACAAGACTTATATTTCATTATTTATATTTGTAACATTACGAAATTGATCGCTGAAACAAAGGTTAATATCTTACCCGACACTGATATTACAGTGACCTGTCTTCGCAGTTTACATGATTTGGTAGTTGATATTATTTTTCGCTGGATGGCGTCTATATCCGCACTAGTAAGTGTGCAACAGGTAGAAGATGCGCACGGTAATAAGCGCTTCTACGGTACTTCACACTGACCAAAACACACGATAAAAAAGCGAAATATTATCTGCATTCATATTCGAACGGGATGAGATTTTTCACAAGACATCGATCACGTTTATAGATCTTTGCAAAGAAAAAATGGCCTAGCAGATTCGGATGGGCTTAAAATCACAAAATACTCTGATTTGTCTTTATCAAATTATTTATAAGCAAAACATTAAATGTTTGTTGACATACAATAAGAGCATAGAAAAATAAGATCGTAAGAAACAATAAGAACAAGTTTTTAGATTTTGATAGATTTGGTTTTGGAAGAACCTGGTGAGATCTTCAGACTGATGAAAAATTTCAGACTGCTTATTGTAGTAATTCAGTAATTTTATTGATATGTAGGAGAACATATCCTATTAAATACATGTGTGATGTTTCTGTTTTGTGTGTTAATAAAGTTTCCGGACAAAGCTTCATTTCCTATATACAGTGTTTTTTTCTTTGTAAGGGCAGCATAACTTAAGAAATCTCCTATCAGCTTCCTACAGTATCTAGGTAATATATTTAGACGGGACTAAATAGGGCACCAAATGTCAATGTGGAAATCCATGTAAAATGCGGAGAAAAATGTCTAATAATGCCTGAGTGTGTCTGAGTCACAGCTGGCAAAATTCAAATAACTTCAGGCTGTTGAATATAACTCTAGCATGGCTTTGTAACACAGGAGAATTGCAAAAGAGATACAATATAACACCATGCATTGACTGCCTCCTGTATAAATATTAATCCAGTTGTTTTCCTCAAGTCCAGCAGGGCCAGAACAAGAATGGTTCCATTTACACTTGCACAAGGTGAGGGTGATGGGATCAGCTTGTGAGAGCTGGTTAGGTGTGAGATGTGTGAAGCCACAGGTACGAAACGGGATGGCACTGAAATTGCAGTAGACTTATATCCAGAGAGCTTTTGGACCGAACATCAGTCCACGTACCTTGATCACTAAAGAGATTAAAATGCCAAGAGTCAGAGCTGCAATATTTACTGACTTACAAAATGACCAATATCATGACTCAACTCGCTGTGTCAGGTGTGACTGCACAGGTTAAAATCTATAATTCCCCTGTCCACACCTTTAAAGCATGAATCTTTCGGGTCACTGGTTTAAGTAACCAATCTGTCTCTGAAATTCCTTCTGACAGGTTTCTTTGGATCCATTTGATGAGAGGAAGGATGCAACCTCAATGTGCTTTTAGACTTTGCCCAAGGTAATGTCTACAGAGGATGGTAGAACAAAATTTACTTCTAGAAATTCACTTTTTATGTTAAAGTTCTCAGACTTTTAGCTGATGTTCTCCTCACAAGCCCACAAGAGACATGAAGGTACATGGAAGTTCATTATGTAACTGCTCTGTGTCTTCAGAGCAGAAACTGTAAGTTCATTCAGTTCAACCCATGCAACAACATAGACGTATGAGCAATTTTATTTATTGATCTAAACATCCCACTATGTGTTATCCCTTCATCTCTTAAACTGGGTCGTACAGTACAATCACAGAGTTTTTGAGAGAGCTTTGAAGCTATGTTAGTGAGATTCTCTTATAGAGGCTATCAGAGAGGTTTTCAAATTCTAAGATAAGGACTAATTCATATTTTATATATAATAAATATTTTGTGATGACCAGCTGCCTTTGCATTATCCCATTCAACTTTAAAAAGCGGTGCTGATGAAAGATATACAACATACAAAAACGACATGCTCAGTCTAGTCAGAACCTTTACTGTATCTATATTTAATATTCATACCACTGAAACATACACGTCAACAAACATTCTTAGTTCTACATCTAATACATCCAGCAATAGTCTATATGAATGTTGATTGAGGGGACAAGTCCCATTCTGTACACTGATGTGATACAATGCACCATATAAAGTGCAGCTAATGGTGCACAGCCGCAGTCCTTAAGAATGATGTAGACAGGAAACCAAGACGGTCCCCCATCCTCAGATTAACCTGATTATGGCTATTCTATGTCTAATCCTGTATGGTGGGCTATGAGGAGATAACTGCTCAGGGATGATAAACAGAGCAACAGGGGCCCATTCCCAGACAATAGCGTGGTGATTGGTGCTGTTCAGCATTAGCAGTGAGAAAGCCCTTGAGTATGACAGACGCTAAGATGAACGGAAAAATTGGACAGCCTATATTAAAGTCAATATTCATTCTCACCGAGGGCTAATGAAGGACTGTCTGTTTTTTTCAATAGCAATCCAATCAAAGTGACTTTGCAGAGGGTCTCTTTCTCTTACAATGTCATTTAGCACTGCGGATACAAGGTACGATTTAGAAATAATAAACTATTATATTATAGAACCAATCTAACACACAGCTGCTTTCGATGTTGGTCTTTAGCGTGGTTCTCATTTGTTTCTTTATATATCAGTTGGTCTGAAATACTTCCCCTAAAATGCTTAAAAAATAAGACACAAGATTTTTCTGACATACAGTAACAGAAACAAAATCTGACTGAGAGTTTGAAACACTGAGATCTAACTGTGACATAGAATTACAGTACTGTAATCTTTTTTCAAAATAAATAAAATCTGAGATTTAAGCAAAATTCTCCATCATCTTCATTAAATCTCATTCAAGTGTAGAGGAAACAACTGAGATATTAAAGAGATTTCATTTGTAATTTTTAGCCCCTGTGGGTCCAGTCTGCTGTTGTCTGCCCATTTGCAAATATTGTCATCCACCAGCTTTAAGGGTGATTAAACTGTGAGGGTTTTGAATTCCTGTAGGAGGCTTCCGTCTGGATGGCTAATCCATCAGACCAGCCTAGATGAGGATCCTGTGGATCTGTGCCCTAATCAGAATGAATGATGCTGCCGCGATCAAGGATGCAGGTCAACCTCTTTCTAAACTTCATTTACATGAAATGTTCCAGCCTCCAGAAAGCCATTCAAACCCCCGGCTACAAGCACAGTTTACCAAATATCTTGCGCCCTTGAGATGTTGTTCCTGTGGACAAAGCTGCAAAAGTCAGCAGAACTCTCTCTGGATGACTAAAACGTTGGCATTTGATTATGGTAGAACTCTTTCCAGCAACTGTGGGTCAGTTTTAAACAACAATACGGGGTGCTGGCAGGCTATATTTTAGTTCCAGGAAAAAGATAGACCAATTATAGCTCAGCGTCTACATGCAACGGGAAGTGGTGTACGACAATGTTCGCATTTTTCATTGGCCTTCTGACAATATTCTCCACAAAAGAATGGTCCGTTTTGTAATAAGGCACTTCAGCGTTTTAACATCTCTCTTTGAAGATGCAAGAAGAAATGTCACATAAGACGTGCTTTTGATATGAAGTGGCAGCATTTACCAGAAGGAAACTGAAGAGATTCTGGGTGAAGAACGATGACAGAGTATCAAAGCAGATAGAGCACTTATGTCTCAGATCTAACTGAGAGCTTCTGATCAAGATGAGCCATGATCAAGATAGGACCTTCTCAAATACATGTTTTTTCTTTAGCTTGGCCCTCTGAAAAGTTTTTGTTGTTTGCAAGTCAACACGAAACTTGTGACTGTGAATTTTGCAGCTCTCTGACCTATCTCCAAAGATAATTGGAAGAGTTTACGAGATTTGAAAACTAGTCTTGCTCTGACAGTATAGAGAACTCATTTTCTGAGTGCCAATTTACAGTTGATTTGCCGACACTTAAGAAAGGCGAACAGGGTCTGTCTTATCCTGAATGCTGTGGAGCCTGAGGCCTGTCTGTCCTAATCTGCAGATTGAGGTTCTGATAGCTCTATGTGTGTCTGATTGCTCTCCATTTCCCTGAGGGGTTGCCCTCCCAAGCTGTGACCTCCTACTCTTGATTGGCTAGTAGTTTTTTCTTCTATTCCTGCTCTAACACCCTATTTTGATCATAACAATTGACTGAGAGAAAAATACCAGAAGGCAAGTGCAGGTCAAAAACCGTGAGTCGTTCATTTTTCTTGAGTAAATAATGGAAATCTGGAATGCGTGTTAATGATCTGCTATTTTCAAAGCACATTTATGAAGCGTGCTGTTGTGCTGAAGTTTCTGCAGATGTGATAGTGTATGTGATATTTAGCTTATGTAAATATAGCTTATATTTATCTTATTGCCATCATGTAAATATAGCTTATATTTATCTTATTGGCATCCACTGAAAGCAGATGTTCCAGTTTTGATTTACAGTATTGAATATATGTAATGTAAACATAAATAAATAAATAAATAAATAAAAGGGTCAATAGCTTAAAAACATTTGAGGAGATGATATCTCGTTTTTCATCAGTTTATAGAAGAGTCTATGCAATAAGACTGCCAGCGGCCCACTGGGAAACAGATAATTCACAAGTTTGCCAATATCTAAATATTCTATCAGCTTTACAGTAAGATAAAAAATGCATTATAGTTTATATATGGTTTAAATTGAAAAACATTGTGAGAGAGGCCAGTAATGAAGGAATTTAGTAGCTCAGAATGGGTTAGTTAAGGTGCACCAGTCATATAACCAGTGCTGCATAACACATGCCTGAATGGTAGCAAAACAGACCATTACTCAGATAGAACAATGTAAAGCATATCTGGAGTTTGTCAGAAAGCATAACAATGGCACACTTGCTAAGTTTCTGTAAAAAGATTTCATGCTCATATCACAACAAGATTCCAGCCAAAACAGAGCGATATGTGTGGTGCTAATCTAACACTGCCCACACCACAAACACCGTACCTACACTGAAGTACAGTTATGGTGGCATCATGCAAATGTATTTTTATCAGCAGGACCGGGTATCTTTTAAAAATAGTGAGAATAATAGATAAATGCAGAAAAATACTACTTCAGACCATTGCAAAATGAACATTTTCACCAAATGCATTTTAGCTGGACAAAAACGAGGCACAATTAACATTGGACTGGCTGAAAAACAAGCCCATGCTTAAATGGTCCAGTCAAAGCCCTGATTTTACTCCAACTGAGGATCTGTGAAACTATTTCAAAATTACAGCGTGTAAGCATTGTCCAACAAATTTAAATGAGCAAATCTACCCGTAGGAAAAAAAGGCCTTAATTGTGTGCAAAGCTATTCAAAAAACAAAATCCGTAGTTTTTGCTTATTTTTGCTATGTTTACTGTTGTATTCTGAATACTAAGAGGGGCAGACAGAGAGAGAAAGAGAGAGAGCACTTTTTATGTGTTTGTGTATGTATATTTTATCAGAATCAACACTTCAAAAAAAAGCATCACAGCCATTCAAGGTCAGTTCAAAGCAAATAAAAGACACACTCAGCAATGTCAAGACAGGTGCACTGCACTACGGCATACTACATTAAACATAGACGAGACACAATAAGCCACAGAGCCAACACTCAACCCGGGCCTTCAGCTCAGAGGACAAAAGCCCCAGGAATGTCAATATATGACTTGAAAACAGAAGTGTTCACCAGACAGCTCCGCATTTGGCGGGTGTTAGATGATAGGTGGTGACTCGTTATGAATACAAATCTATGATGCGCTCTTTAAAACTATTGATCAGAACACCCTTGCAACCTTTAAAGAAAGTTTTCTCCACATCCCTCTGTTATTTATTTGTTATTATAATCTCTCTTATTAATATTTTTTGGCTCTCAAACACCCGAGACGATCAAGTAAAGATCCCCAGTGTTTTCATAACATTTCAAAACCATTTGCTCGCCTTTCCTTTGGCTTAAAACAGCCGTTGCTTGCATAATTATCCTAGCGCTTTTAATGAGTTTTCCACCGGCTTGAAGCAGTAATTGGATTTTTCTGGGAGCAATCTTGTTAAATGCATAAAATCGTATATTTAATTTAGAGAGGAAATCGATGGCGATGCGAGTGTCGTTCGCTTTGCTCGTGCCGTTGTGGACATGAAACGAGTAGAACTGAGGAGGGAGACAATATATAAACACGCACACTAACATCTCGTTACTGTAATGAAAGCTGTAAATCCGAAGCATGAGGTTTATAAGTGTTTCGTGGGAAACGATATTCTGTTGCGTTAGGGAGACTTTATTAATGTTGCTAATTTTCTAAATGAACCACGATTTTCAAGAAAAGCTCAAAGACGTCATATTGTAGTCAAACAAGAACAGTCAAACAGACCATTTGAATTTCCCATTAATATTCCTGAGGTCTGTCTGTCTGACATTTGGGCCTGATAAACTGATTTAAAATCTGAGAGGGCACCGAGTTGTATAACTGAGGCGGTTTGATTCCGAGCGCAGACGCCTCGCAAACACTGCGTGAAGATGACGTGTAGATATATGTGAGCTTTTATATCCAGGTTCAACTGAGGCCAGAAATCTCGAGTGTCACTACAGAACTGCTTGTTATTATTTTAATCAAGTGAGGAACATGTATGAAGTACTTTAGTGCTGTTACAATCATTAATTTTAAGTAATCAGCCTACATGGACTAAAGTTGTCATTATAACACTTTTAAATCAGTCAGAAGCTGAAAATGGCATTGCTTTGTAGTCACATTCAAACACTAATGTATTGCTTTTTGAACATTATGCATAGAAATTGATGTGAACAGTGATTTTCTTTAAATGTGCATGTCTGTGCACCTGTGTATGAGAAGCTGTTAAATATTGGGAATACTGATTGTCTGCTAGACTAAAGAAACCTTCCTCAGAAAGGAAAAGCCACAGAGATGTCCAAGCATTTCGGTCTGTCATTGTGTTCACATTACAACATATCAAAATGAATGTTAAGCCATTAAACAAGATATGAAAGCAGTGGACACGATGGGAAGACTTTCTGCTCATAGCCGTTCCTTTAATTATTCTTTGCCATGGCTGCATGAACGACTAGTTTATGTGTAGTTAGGATCTTGAGAATTGGACATAATTTTGTCACACCAAAAGCACAGCAGTACATTTTATTAAACTCCATTGCTTTTCATAATCAAATAACCAGCCAGCTATAATGAGCCCAGCTTTCATATCATGAGCTGAGCCTTATGAGATCATTCGCTAGGCCTTATTAACACTCCTAATCCCAAACCATACAACAACCAGTTCAGTAATGTAAACAGAATCAAACCCATGTCAGTTCTTAAAAGAAAAAGCTACATTGATTTTTAGCTCCTTTGATACGTTATAGCGTCTCATGTCTAGGAAGAGAACGATGACAGCGTTACCCCAACCTCCTTTGTTTGCATTATCTACTCACTGCAGTGACTTGCTTAATTAAAACTGTATTTATTATTACTTAGTGCCAAGTCAAACGAGATTTCAATTGCCCTTTTACTTTTCATTTAGCAAGCCAGTTAACAAATAATTACATTTGCTTTCTGATAGCAGCTTCCCTCTAATGATCACAGACAGTATTCTCAGTCTCCATTACCTTAAGTCAGATAAACAAACAAAATGATACATTTTCAATACAGGGTTACAAAACTAATCTGTTATCAACAGGGTAAAATAGAGAAAACACCCACATATTTTCACACCACATGTATTTTAGACTCCAGCCTCATGTTACTATTAAGCATGAGATAATGTAAGTGACAATATGAGCATTCAAAAATCAAAGATGAAAGTGTTGGTGCATTGTTTGGATACAAATGAAATTTGCAGATTCTGTGACCAAACATTTAAGCTGTCTGAAAAACAGATTACAGTTTATATCCAAATGGCAACATTTACTGCGGAGGAAACCAAAACGGAACATGTTTCAGAACAGATCCTGGATATCTCCCACTGTGAAAGTGTGGGCCAGGCTGCAATAGAGTTTGTGGAAAGGCTGCCATCCTAACACATCAAGCTGTGCGTGAGAGAGACTAGGCTGGGTTTGAGCATGCTCATTGCAGGGTTCTAACTGGCCCAGGCACGACAATTTATAGGCTGAGCTTCACATCAAACCGTGGTGTCGCACACTCCGTCTGCCCGTGTTTAGAAGCGTGATCGTATTTCTGGATGCATGTTTGCGTTCTCTAACAGAATCATCAATCTCCTCTCTCAAAGGCTAATTTAGCCGGGGCCTTTTAAATGCTTTGACAAGCCTTGTGTCATTCATCAAACTCAGGGCCCTGTTGGCTTTCTGTGCTAGCCTTGATTACACATCATTTCTGTGCAAACCACCCTGTTTCACAAACAAATGCAGCCAATTTACCAATAAGATCTCCACATTTAGCACGGATCAAAATATGCTCCGTCTGGCTGTTCAAATAAATGAAGGCAGTCATAAGGAATTTGTCGCACCAAGCTGTGTGCTGTAATTTGCTTTAATACAAAAAATCTGTACAAAACGTCTTCCCAGCTTTAGAATTTAGCATGTGTATAATACCATAGACTGTTACTGTAATCGTATATCGTTACAATTTTAAATCATAATAACCTGTCGGACAACAGCTAAACATTGAATATACTGTATTACTTTAAGTTCTGTGTTGTCCTTATACGCTGGTTCACACATCACCAGTTATTATTTAGGATAATTTCTTTACAATCTTTTTTCCCTTATAAATTGCCACTCAAATATGGACAATAGGCCTGCTTTAAAAATAAAATAAAACAGCTCTTACAATAATGAGCAAGAACCACTGAGAAAAACTGTACACAGGACAGCATACATAATTACAAAAACATTTCAGCGCTTTGAGTTTGTCACTGAGGTTTCAGAAATGGAATAGGCTTAATACAAAAGACTTCCTTTGAAACCCTACTTGTCATAAGGGTTCTCTCTACAAACTTACAAAATAACATCTCAAAATAACTCAGGTTGACAGTCTCAACTGAAAGGCAAGTACTATACATTTGCAATGATTAAATCCACTCGGCTCTGTCCAGCTCAATACTTCACATACTATCTTGACTTTGTATTTTGGTCAGCGTAGCTGCAGTATGTTTCAGGTTGTGACAGCAATGCGCTTCAGCCGGAATTTTCTTATGGAACTACGGCCTGATAACAGATGTGAAGCTATGCATAAAGGATATTTTACAAAGCAACAGTTGCGCTTTCTCACTAAGCAATATGCTTGGAAATGATTTTGTTGTTGAATTTAAATTGAATTGAATTTTTTCCAAGAACCTGTGAGTCACAGAAACATC